>VDFB02367990.1:0-65963 GCA_007258455.2 Sequoia sempervirens | reverse complement strand
GGTTGATTGTTCCCCTTGTGCAAAGAGTACTTGTGAACTTCTTGTTTTTAGGTTGTATGGGCACTCCTTGATGGAGTGTCGCATAACTTGGAAAATGTCACAAAACATTTTCCTCGGGCAGTTCGTCTTCGTGTGACCTATTTTGCATTCGGTACACCATAATTCCTTCGCCTCCTTCGACCCTTCCTTGTCGGCTTTCAGTTCCTTCATGATCCTCATCATGTCTTAACAGAGAGCTTGTACGGTTTTGGACTCATTGTTGCTGCTATCGTACATACTCTTGTTGTTTGTCTTCCTTTTCCCTCTAGAAGATGTTTTGTTTTCACTCTCTATATCCATTGCCTGATTGTACGCTTCGTTGTACAATGACGGAGGCATGACTTTCATTTTTTTCTCAGCAATGGGAGCAACCCTTCGATGAACCATCACTTCTTTAGCCCGTCGGTCGGTTTGGTCTCCAATTTTTCCAACAATTCTTTGAGTCTACGGTTGTAGGCTCGCACGTTCTCGTGCTTCCTTGCTTCGTATTGTAGATTTTCGCTACGATTTCACTGTCGTCCCCGAGGATGATGAATTCGTCTTGGAATGCCTTCTTCAATGTTCGCCATGTTGTTTGGTGGACTGCATCCAGTTCGTTGTACCGATCAATGGCTATAACCCTCAATGTCACTAGGAATGCTTTCAACCAATAGTCCACATCATCTTGCCTGTTGGCTATCCAAATTGTCTCGCATGTCTTGCAGTGCCGTACTGGATCCTCTAACCTATTCCCTGTGAACTTTGGTGGCTTCTGCCTCTCAGTTGGCGGAGTCACCATCCTTCCCCGATGCCTTCCTTGTGTGTTGGACTTGACCGGTCTGGTTCTCCCACAACGTCCTGGTACGTCACTTGCACGCTCGACCACATACGGATCTTCCCCATGTCCTCTGTCAGCGTCCTCTACACCTTGAGTCTCCCGAGGTTCATTCTAGTACTCCCTCTGCCTTGGGGTCTTAGGCTCAGATCTTCCAATCCTCGACCCTTCATCGTCCGATATGGACAGTTCTCTTATATGGCATATGTTGTTTTCAAGCTCTTTTGTCACTTCATTTTCGTTTTCATTTATTTTATATTTTGCTTTATTTATTACTGATGGTGTTTTGAAGTTCCCTTCATTAGTTTCTTCACTAGGGTTTTGGTGTACTTCCGTGATATTTTGGTTTATTTCGTTCAAGTCTTCATCTACTCCTTCGGCAATTTGTTTTAATCTCCTTCATTGGTTCTCTTGTTCCTTGAGTCTTAATGATCTTCGTACTTGCTCCTCATAAGTTTCTTGCCTTGTTAGTACTTGGTTTTTGTCCTTGTTGAGGCGTACGGGCATTAATTGCCAATCGCACGGGCCTTAGTTTCTAAGCGTACGTCTTTGGGTTGTATCCCATTCCTCCTTGTGCTTGGTTCTCTCCTCGTACTGCTACAATATCTATTGCCTTCGACATTTCTGGTCACTCTCTGCCCAAAGATCTTGTAAGATGATGTAATAGCGAGCTAGAAACCTTGGCAATCGGTTAAGAAGATGATTGACCTCTGGGTTGACGTGTAGTCTTTCCTGAATTACCGACTAAGGGATCTCTTGCCTGAGAGCCTCCCTCCGTATGTGATCCCTCAACAATATGTCCTAGAGGTGAACAAGCTCTTGTGTCAAGTTATCCTCTTGTTCCTCGTTTGCTTGTACGAGCTCTTTCGTCGACCGACCCATCACGACACTATTCTACCGTCGGGTGATTCTCCCAAGTTCACTTAGGCAATGACACCAAATGTTCACTCACTGGGAATAATTATGACGTAATACGAGAGTAAATGGAATTAACTCACAAAACATAATACATGTACGAGAATATTCAAGAACACATGATGTACGTAATTGGAATTGTATTTATTCATTTATTCAACAAGTACAAAGTATAATGTCACCAACATAATAGCATAGATGTTAGCATTATCACAATAATATCCTGATTACAACAGACTCCAGTACATATAGTCATTGGTGTTGGTTGAGAACCAACCATCGTAACAACAAATCTACCACTAATTTGGACCTAATTACCCGAACAGCATGTGACATTCATTACATGAAATATTTGCAATGTGACTATAGTTTTATTTAATTTTAACTAATAACGGCCGACTATAGTCGACTATGATTGACTATGACCGACTATGACTGACTATGACCGACTATGACCAACTATGACCAACTATGACAAACTACGACCGACTACAGCAATAAATAGAAATAATAACCAACAAACTTGCATAAACAAATATTGAACATTCAATTCCCAATCATGATTTTATTACCACTATAACAGGTCTTAATACAAATTATTTTAGACAACTTATGAAATGAAAATACTCAAACCAATGTGATAAAGGAAACTCAAGGTTTGCAATGATAGAGTTGGTGTATGATCCCAAAGGGCTGAAATGATTACTGAAGGTCCAAGTGCAGATCTGAAACTCACTGAAATCTCTGAAGCATGCCATGGCCGACCTCCAAACAATTTTATAAAATAAAACCTAGTTAGCCAAATTGCTGGGTTCCTGTCATTGTACTTGATTCTAAAACGATTCGGAATCGGAATTGGGTTTGAATCACTATGGGTACCATCTAGAATCGGAATTTGTGCCCTCAAAACAATTTCGTGAAAAGCCCGTCGATTCCAGACGTTTTAGAGCATGACATGGAGTTTCTGGACCGATTCCAAATCGATTATGCACGATTTACCTTGCAAAATAAAGTAAATCCTAAAATCCGCCACCGCCGTGTTTCATTTTGCTGAGCCGCTGCATCATTTCTGCTTGGGTGTGGAGCGTCGTTGTTGAGCGCGCATTCACGGGCAACTTTATCTTCATTTGATTTTTTTAGGCTATACGATATTATTAATATGATAGATTATAATAATATCACAATAATTGACTAATAGTATTAGATTATTAATAATATATATTATAGTTAGATTGTATTAGAAATTTAAAATTAATAATAATATATATTATTAATAATATAGATTATAGAATAATAGGCTTATAGTATTAGTCTTAGGCTATAATAATATATAATATTATTAATAGACTAATAGTATATAGATTATAATTTGTATAAATAATAATATTATAGATTCTAATAACAATAGATATTATTTATTATTATATTATAGATTTATCATAATAATAATATTATATTATAGATTGTATAATAAATTAATAATAAAATATATAATTAATATTAATAATATAGAATATAGAATATTCAATATATGTTAAATTATATATATATATATATATGTATTGTACGGACGTATCTGATTCCGTACCCAACCCCCCAAAAAAATTTGCCGTACTGACATGCCATATCCACATACCTGTACCCGATTTGGCAACTTAGAATAAAACCTTGCACTTTGGGCCCTAATACCTTCATTAAAAAAATCTTCTATAATGCCAAAGTACAATCGCCCAAGGATAGAAAATATATAAATAAATCAGAGTGTCTCCAATTGCAATATTATCATTGAATAAGGGTTTCCAAACCCTAGCATCACCAAAGAAAAATCAGGTCTGCAAATAAACTCCTCCAAACCCTAGTCAAAATGGTGCCAAAATTTAGCCATAAACCCTAGACACCTCATTCCTCAATATTCCTTAAAAATATGAAAACCCAAAATTGGATTTTGCTTGCAGAAGACTCCAAATCTTTTTCAAACCCTAGCTGGCAACTATGTGTAGAAAGCATGCAATAAACTTCACCTTCTGGCTCCAAAGAATACTATGAATCTGCGAAATATCTTCAATAGTGAACCTTGGATAGATCCACCTCTTAATGTGGAGTTGGGTTTTTGTCCAATCCACTTATTTCCAAGGGTTTTCGTCGTTAGAAATAGCTGAACCTGCTATGAACAGCTGAAAATGGAGAAATATCAAGTTTTCCAAATCAACATAATGAGCCTTGGAAGGGCAAGGGAAAATATTATAATAGCCTCTTGAGCAACTTTTGGAACTCAAATCCCCTTATTTGATTTTTTATGAATTTTTCCCTTCCACAAGGGAGGTGTCACTTTTGGGGAAAGAAATAATTTATTTTAATTTTCTTTTTTTCGCCCTTTTTCCCTTATAAAATCACTTTAGAATTTTTCTTTTATTTTTTTTAAAGTGACTTTCATAATTTATTTTCATAAAGACTCATTAAATTAATAATTCCAATTTTAGCTCCTCCTCAGCCATTTTCATCATGTCCAACAATTCATTCCCTTTCCAACAAAATTAGCCTACGGGAATGATGTTATAGGCTAATTAAATGATCGAGTGATTACTTAGGAAAAGGGGACATTACAATATATATAGTAGATTGTTTTTAGTTAAGGCTACCAAGCCTCAGTAACTAGTAACCGACAACTAACAACCGGTCGGGGACTAACACACAAATACAAAACATAATTATTTATTACGTAGTCGACTATAACATATTCACTTAATTCTAGGCTGACTACATCAGCCATCCAAAAAGAAAGCCATCTTCTAGATGACTCAACAAAATTGGGGTTGTATACAATAGAAAAATGATTATTGAGAAGATGGAGTATGAGAAGACATCCCTAGATGTCTTGAGAATGTAGGTGTGGATATCACCGAATGTTGCCGACGAAGTCGTTGTAGACGTTGGTTGGCCACCAATTCCCACTCTTTGGCTGCCTTGACCATGTGAGCAGCTTCCATTAATTGTTTCTTTGTTTTTTCCAGCCCCAATTCTCTCTCCAACAACTTAGTCATCGTCTTCTCTAGCAATTGCATCCTCTCCTATAGTGCTTGCAATGTCCTCGATTTTCGGTCAGGAATAAATTCTAAGTTGCCGAATAGGAATAGGAATTAGAATCAAGTACATGGGTATGGGACGTTGGTATGACAAGAAAAAAATTGGGGTTGGGTACCGGTACGTCCATACAAAAACATATAAAATTAATAAATATATACATATTTCATAATAATATACTATATAATAATATAATAATATAATAATATACGAATTTAAAATAATATAATTTCATAGTTATATTTCCTACGCGTCCTTACAATAGCGTCGACACTCTTACTCGATGTCGAGAGCAGAAGAGGCTAATCGTTGTAGCAGTGCGGTATGCCGAGATCTCCACATTTGTCATGTTCTTGAAATAGAACACTAAAATAACTAAGCATTGAAATATGTATACACAAATACAATACATTATAATTATAATTATCAAGATAATATTTTGATTACATAATTATTATAATAGAACAATTAATCTTATTCGTAAATATTAGAATAAAATAGAATAAAGTAATAATAATAAGATCATTTTATAAATAACAAATATTCAAATACAAATAAAATAAAGCAACAAAATGAACATAATCAAATATTATTATAAACATGATCATTAATAACAATATTATTATTTTATTCAAATAATGGTCATTTTATTACTCTAATATAAGCGGAATAATTCAAGTAAGCAATAAAAATAATAAAAGATAAAAATAATGGCAACATAAATAGATTCAATAGGGATTTATCGAGTTCTTTTAACAACTCATACAAACCCAGCAAGTGGCGTTTGACTTCTAAAAGGTGGCAGCGACTCTCCATGAGGCACGTCCGTGGGAAAGACCCTTCAGGCAGATCGATATTTATGAAGGTATCTATCTCAAGGTCAGATATCATCGATCTAGGAAGAGAATGGCATATAAGACAAGGTTTTGACAAGGCAGCGCTTCAAGTATTTGTCGGCAGCGATAGAGAAGAAGAGCTAGGGATGCGATGGCAAATAAAAGACGAATAAAACATTGAGAATCAATCATCATAAAAGGATCTGTCCCAAAGATGCCCTTTCCCATGAAGAAATATGTATGATGCAAATGAAGAATGGAGTGGGCTGGGGAGAAAGTCGGGATAAGAGACAAGCCATCGAATAAGAGGAAAAGACATCGAACAGAGGGGAGCATGAAAGAAGAACGGTAAGTAATATGTTGAAAGGCTACATGTTTGTGCAACCACTGGGTAAGGGTTGATGATTATTTAATTATGCATACTTAGATATAGATAGAATTGATAATGGGTAATATGACATAAGTATTATATAAGCATATATGAATAATGATATAGGTATGATGATATTGAAATAGAATACTTATATACATATTTATATAGAAATAAAGATATATATATTTATTTATAAATTGAGTCAATTAGAAATGGTGATATATCCTTATTTAGATAATATATATACATATATATATATATATATGATTGTGCAAATAATGGTGCTTGCAATATTAGGGAGCCTTAAAAGTCATAATGACTCTATTCATTCACTATGGTGATGAATAATATAATAGAATTCCATCAATGATTTCTTGAAGGATGTTTAGTACTATCCCTAATGCACTTATGAAATATATTATAAAGGAATTATTCATAGTGAGTGACATGGAGGAAATGAATAATACTTTGGCAAGAATGTAATATTTATATCATCTTTGATCTTATTACATGTTATTACTGAAATCTATTAATCTCTAATGTTTCTAATGTCCCTCTGAGGAACACTTTGGATGAAAGTTTCGGGTTTAAGTGCTTCCACCAAAAAGGGGTCATTACAACATCCACTTGCTGAGAATGACGGTGATAGAGAAGCCATGAAATGCACACAGCTTTGTAAACTCAGCTAATGGAAGGAAATGCCCCATGAAGATGAGGGGGAAAATGGCGATATGCGGCTTCTCCATCAAAAGCAAAGTAAAGCAACCATTACAGATATTAGAATTCTATATTGCAATAACAAGTAAGAGACTCGCAATTTTTCCTCTAAAAGTCACGGTTTCGATGGGGTTTTTTTCTCTTTGTAGCAGCATGAAATAAAACAAACAAGTAATCCACCTTTAGTTGGGGTTTTTTCCCTTTCGTTTTGCGTTTTTGAAGTTTAAAAAGTCAAAAATCTGTTGGAAATGGTGAAAAAACGCCCTGGAATTGCCCAAATACATGATGGCAAACTCGAAATCATTTCCATAAGGCAAAAAACGAATCTGGTGCATTTCCACAGGGATTCCGTACTCAATTCCCTACCTAGTACATTTCGTGCCCGGAGTCATAGTATAGAGGGTGAACGATTTGATAACTTAGAATAAATTAATTAAATTAATTATTTATAAAGTTGTCCACAAAAATTAAATCAAAAGGATTACTTTATTTTTAATTAATTTAATTAAAAGTGACTTAAATAAAATAATAAACTATTATAAAGCCACTTTTTGAAAATAAAATATTAAAGTCACTTTTAAAAAATAAAAGAAAAATTATAAAGTGACTTTATAAGGGAAAAGGGGAAAAGTAAATTAAAAATAAATTATTTATTCCCCAAAAGTGGACAACAGCTTATGGAAGGGAAAAAATTCATTAAAAATCACATTATGTGATTTGGGGTCCAAAAGTGGTGAAAAGGGCATTATAAAAAATTCTTTATCCCTTCCAAGGCTCATTATGTTAATTTGGTAAACTTGAGATTTCTCTGTTTTTAGCTGTTCATGACAGGTGCAGCTATTTTTGAGGACAAAAACCCTTGGAAATAAGTGGATTGGATGAAAATCCAACTCCACATTGAGAGGTGGATCCATCTAGGGTTCACCTTTGAGCATATTTGCAGGTTTATGGTGAATTTGGAGCTACAAGGTGGAGTTTAATTGCAGATTTCTCATATAAACTTGGCAGTTAGGGTTTGAATACTTGTTGGAAGTGTTATGCAAGCAATATTCTCAAATGGGTCTTCATAGTTTCAAGAGATCTTGAAGGAATAAGGCAATTAGGGTTTATGGCATCATTTTGGCATCAGTTTGGCTAGGGTTTGAGGAGATTATTTGCAGATCTGATTTATCTTTGTTGGTGCTAGGGTTTGGAAACCTTTATTTGGTGACAATATTGCTGATTGAAGACATTCAAAATTTTATATGATTTTTCCCTAACTAGGTGACTGGTTTTGAGCATTTTGGAGCTATTTTGATGAGGGTTTTAGAACCGTATATGCAGGGATCTATTTTATAAAATTAATTCAAGGGAAATCATGGCATAAATCAGATTTTTCAGTGAGTTTCAGATCTGTACTTCTTTCTTCAGTCATTTCAGCCTTTGGAAGTCATATGCCAACCTCATAATTGCATAATTGGAGCCTCCACTATCATATTGGTCCGGGTATGTCATTTCCAATGTTATTGTGATCTGAAATAAAGTGTATCAGACCTGATTTGTATTGTTAGCAGACCTGCTATAGTGGCAATAAAACCATTTTGAAGGGTTGAATGTTCATTATTTGTTTATGCAATTTATTGGTTATCATTTCTATGTATTGGTATATGTTTTGGCATTGAAAATCATTCAAAACAATCCAAACAAACACATATACACTCAGAAATCAGAAATCAGTCACTTTGCATGCCAAGTGTTTGACAAAGTGTCAAACCTCCAAAACTGAAAAAATTAAGGGCACATTGACAAGGGGTTCATACAATGCTCCATCCCTCTGAGCTATGTGTACATGTTTCTCAACTAATTGTCTGTCTCTCTCCAGTATGGTCTTCTCCAGGGCTGTGACCCGTGCATGCTCTACCACTGTAGCTTGAGCCAACTGCTCCTGAGACTTCCGGATGTGATCAGCTAATTTTGCTCAGGCAGTCTTAGCTTGTGCAAGGGCTTCACCTATCGATTGAGTAGCCTCATCAATCGAAGCGATATGTTGATGCATTCAGAGAAAGACATCTTGGTAGCAGAGCTCCATACCGTGCAGAGCTGATAGTACTCTGTCGTGTCTCCCTCTAGTTGTGGGTCTAGGTGGATGCCAATCAACCAGCATCTCGACTGTCTCCACTCCCGGCCACCCATGTGAGATAAAAAATCTAAAGAACTCTCCCTCACATCTAGTCAGTAGGAATGCCAAGACCCTCTCTACCTCCTATGCTACCAAGGGGTCATGGCCGATGTCAAGCTGCCAAGAGATCTCCCCAACCACATACATCACCCTGGCCATGGACTGGAGCTCTTTGAGGTAATGTTGTACTGTACCAATGGGGTCATATGCATTTGGTTGGCCAATCTTAATAAACACCCCTTGTGACTCAGCCTCACTAGACAACTCCTCCTCTGCCGACTCAGTCAAATGTGGCTTAGGTGTTGTGTTTGGAATTGTCACCATGGCAATCGCTGTGTAATGTCCCCCTCTTGGAAAACCCTAAATCTTACCCTAGAATCACAAGATAGGTATAGTTAGGGTTATGGTTTTACCAATTAGGTGATTTAAGGAAGATGAGTCTTGGTTTAGATCTTGCAAGCACGTTAGATAATATTGAAATATAATTTCATATAATCAAATATATATATATATATATATATATATATATTCAATGTTCTATCTATTTAAATCATGTAAATATCTAACTATTTTAAATAATATAAGTCGCACAATATCATAATGCACATCGGAAGTTGGATCATAGTGGGACTAGGATGAGGAGCATGATAGGTCCGGCCGAAGCCATCCACACCAAGCCCAAGAGCGGATATACCATCCCTCTTGGCCCTCATGTGGCACACACAATCATCCAACATGGGATGGCCTACTTGGCGGACAACTTGTACCTGCATTCCCTATCCTTGCTGCCTTATCCATCCCTCTTATGATTGAAACCCCCTCAAGTCCATCTCAACCACCAACCCAGGTGGAGGTTGGGGAGAAAAGCTTGCCATAGGAGGCCCATAGACATCCTCTCCCTAAGCCCGAGAGTGGATATCACCCCCTTTGCTCCAAGTGGCACACACAGTCATCCGTCATGGAGTGGCATACTTAGAAAGAAGTCTAGTACTTGCTCAACCTACTGGCATTTTCCCCTTTCTTCCTCATGGTTGCTTGATTAGAGAAATAAATACAAACTCTGACATATAATAATCAGATTGGAGCATACCACAAGAATGATAAATATAAATAACAAAATATCTAATTTCATACAATAACTATGATGAGAATAATAAATATCAATAACAAATACGTAATTGCATTCAATAATTATGACAGAATACACCTCAAGAGTAATAGATATAAATAACAGAATATATATACATAATGGTTATGATACAACATACCTCAAGAATAATAGATATAAATAACAGAATATATATATAATGGTTATGATATAACATACCTCAGTATGCTGACTCATACCTATCTTATGCCTAAATTCTGAATAGATTTCTAAGGATAAATCAGAAGATATCCTTTGTTTACTGTTCAGAATATATATATCTTTCTTCTTATTCCATCCAATAGCATTCATATATATATATATATATTGATTCTCCCTTCTGTTCCTATTGGTGTGTATATACTTTTCACTCCTTTTAAACAATCTCAAGAGAGGTGGTCCCTATGAATAGCTACGTCTCTTTCTAAAAAGACAACCTTAAATTAAGATACACCTCACAACAAATAGCAGCCTTTGTTAATTATTGTTTTCACACAACATGAATCGCTGCCTATTTATTAATCACTTCCATTAAACAAATCACATCTTAAATGTGATTGCTGCCCTCTACTAATTCAAATCGTACCCCTTGTCATATTCATATGATCCTTGGTGCTATCTATTAAGGGAAGTCGGCCTTCTAATAACATTTGTTTATATGAAACTTAAACTTCAAAACAGCACCAAAAATGAGATCGGCTCACATTTGAATTTGTTTTCATTTAAATCTTTGATAAGATTTGGCGTTAAGTTGAGGAAATCGGCATTATTAGAAATAGTTGTTTGAGTCTTTAATTTAAACAATACATAATCTCCATCGTCCACATCATTCACTAGCTCTTTGACGTCAATGACTATTTTTCCAACACCCTATATCGCAATTGGGAATGTGCTAAGGGCACTGACTTTGAACCCTGTGAGGGGTGCTGCCCCTCCACTCCATTGGGTGCATTGCACCCAAACCCCCATGAGGAGTGGAGACCCCAATGGGTGTTACCCCTCAACCCCATTGGGGTCCCCACTCCTAGACCCCCACTAGTTATTAGGATCTCTTATCAAGGAAAAAACTTGATTACAATGAGGGGCTGTCAAGGAATCAGGTTCTAACTCTTCAGTGTGTTGACTTAGATGTAGTTGGACAACTTGCCAAAATTTCTTTTTAGATGAGCCAACTTGTACAATACATGGCTAGTGGAGTGGCATTGTAAGTCATTGTGGTTCAAGTGAAATTGAACCAAATGTTGACTTTGATGCTTTTGATGAAGAACAATACAAAGAATTAAATATTGATTGTAATTTTCATTGTTCATTGACATTTGACAAATCATTGAATTTTGAATTTATGAGTATTTTCATTTTACAAATTATGAGGTATTTGAATATTTTGATTATTGGCAATTATGGGTGTCACTTTTTTATATTATATAATTTTCCTGCACCCATACCAGGACCAATAACTTAGTTTTGAAGTTTTAAAGGTCATTTCAAATGTTTTTGTTTTCTCACTTTCTGCCAAACTACCACAACAAAACTTTCTAGACAGGACTTCGAGAGTTTGGCAATTATGGCGGACCCAGATAGTCTAACCAGACTTGTTGGGTACTTGGTTCTCGAGTCTTTGGGCCTTGTATCAAGCACCTTGCCTTGGGACTTCCTGATTTCGGCAAGTTTTTATGAAGTGCTGTAACACTATAACAAAGATTGATAATGTAATATAATTAGTTAATAATTACCATATCTTGCAATCCATAAATTGATTTCTTTTGTCAGAAAATGCCCTTTTCGTATCATATAAATCATTCAAGAGCAAGAAAAACTCTCAGCCCCACTCAGACACTAGATTCTTTAAAGAAAGATTTCCAACAATTTGGGTGTGCAAGCCATAGTAATCAAGTCTTGGCAAGTAATTACTCCAAAACAGCCAGCTCCACTTTCCTAATGGTTAGTGTGGTCTAGGGAAGAAGTAGCTCCACTCATCTCCTTATGTTCTCAAATTGATTCTATGTTTGTTTGATGTAAATAGTAGTGTCATATCTCTATGCAACTCTATGTTTTCTCCAACAGCAATTCTGTGCTAAACAACTGCATTTTCACTACTTCTTTGAAGAATACAGCTAGTGACCTTCTATTGTACTATATTAAATACAGCTGTCTACCATGTTTAAGACAGATGTCTTGTGATCTCGACATGGTCAGCATGATTTTAAAGCTGCTCTCTTTTATTGTAAATATTTTCCCTATCAATTTAAATTTTCATTTGTCAAATTAAAAAAATGTTATTGAAAAGTAAAACAAATCTGGTTAATATTTTTGGCATATAATGCCTAGGACATCATACTGATAATGAATAAATTTTCCTTTCGCATAATATTTAGTATCAGTTGTAGAACTAAACAACATGAGATCTGTAATAAAGTTTACAAAGGAACAATTAATGAAGAATTGACTTTTTGTTATTAATACATTTGCTGCTTAGATGAATGATAACTTGTTGCTCTGCAACTCATAAGTTCTTGTCCATCACTTTTTTAACTCAAAAAGATGAGAATTTTGATCTCTAATTAAAGTTTTTTGTTGCTGTTGCAGATCAATCGAGGTTCAACTTACACTGTTGATATTGAATTAATTATTCGTGGATGCAAGAGCTCATTTTTGGGAGGATCATTCTGCAATAATACAGTCAATTCTCTTACTTGCCCTAAGGTTGGTTTCTATAATCATCCAAGGCGTTTGCATGAAAATCCTCTAAATGGGAAGAAGCATTGGAAGACTGGAGATCTCTATCCTCTAAGAAAAGGTCCTTCCCAACAATTAGTACACATTGATGGAAATTGCTTGTTTAACTGCAGTAAAAATATTGATGGAAAAAGGAAAAAAGGTATATCTGTTTCTAATGGTAGAGGTCAGATCGAGAGGAGAGATAATATGTCGGAGTCTGCAGAATATGAACTAATTTGTTCCAACTCTCAAGGAAAAGAATGCTTAAAAAATGGGGAATGGAAGTTTTTTGCTTTAGAAGTTGTAGATATTAGTTCCCTGTTGGAACTTATGGTTGAATATGAGAACTTCAACCTTTCTGCTAGTAAACTAAATCATATACATAATGGCTCGAATGATACCACAAAGCAGACTGAGGTAGAAGCAACAATTTATGTCAGATACAATTCATTACCTCAAAAAACATTATATGAATATTCATTACCCATAGGAAAATCTTCTTTACCTATTCAGTTCCCAAAGCTGGGTTGGTGGTATGTTGGTGCTTATTTTTCTAACACATCAAAACAGCCTGGAGCACAAGATCAGGAGAAGGAAGATGCAACCCTTTGCTTTGTGTTGAAGTGGAGAATATATGCTTGTAGCCTTGGAAAGGCTGGTGATGGTTGCAGATGGGAACTCAGTACACTTAAGGTAAGAAAGACCATAATATTCTTGTTTGGTATGGAATAATTATTAAGTCATAAGTAGAAATCCCTTAAATGCTCCTTCTAGGTGTAAAACATAGGTTTTATTTTCGTACAGGATGTTGATTCTATATAGTTGTTTCTTCTTCCTGCTTTGGCTTGATTATGAATTATTGTATCCTTTTATTGAATGTCGATCAATTCTATTTTCTATGTTCGTGATCTTTTTCCTGGATATTTCAGTTTGTTTTATGTTCCTTTTATGGTTGAGGTTTCAGCACATATGTGTTTTATTGTGTTTGCAAAAATTATAAAAAAATAATATTTCCCTTAAACGAAGAGTTATTTTTGATATCTTGTACAACATTATATTCAGAGAGTCAAACGGGTGGGAGAAAATATCCATTTGGAATCACATTATCTGCCAATCAATCAAGAGGAATCTACCAAGTCCGAGAGTTTTCCTATTGAAACATTTTTCAATAACTCTTCCAGAGTCAAAGATGGTGAAGATGAGTGGACATTTTTTCTTTTTGAAGTGCCTTATGGTGCAGCTGGAGGAGTCATATCTATTGAGCTCAGATCATATTCTATGATGTCTTTTGACATATATGCAAGATTTGGAAGCTTGCCAACTCGTCATGTTTGGGATTACCATGCAAACGTTACTGATTCTGCAGAAAGCTCAATAAACACAACCTCAAATGATGCAAATAAGCGGACAAAGATGCATTTGATTATTATCTACCCACATGAGGGCATTTGGTGCGTAGGATTAATGCGCTTCTCGGGCCATAGCCTCAATGTGGATAATCAGCAAGTTACAATGTCTGTCTCATTGCAGGGCTGTCCGAATCATTGTTCCAAACACGGGACTTGCCAGAATAAATACGAAGAAAGTGGACTGACTTTATTCAGGTTTGAACCACTCCTTCAGAATTTTGTATGTTTCCATGATTCCAACACCTTTTTAGTTGTGATATGCATGGAGTATTTTATAATTTCCATATTTTCATACAAGTTTAAGCAGTCAATATTACTGCCATTTTGACCAGCATTACGGAGGCTTCATTCATAGCATGGTAGCACTTTACATGTGAATTTCTCCCAGTGATTTTTCTCATATTAACATGTATTTTCACTTCATTGCTACAGCTATTGTTATTGTGACCGGACTCATGGAGGTTTTGATTGTTCAAAGGAGCTCATCTCTCCTGAAGGTATACTTTATCACATTATATGGATACTCAAAATCATTTGATTAAATCTAAAATGTGCTGGCATACACATCTAAAATGAATCCTTGCATTCTTGTACTTCCATGTTGGAATTTAATAGCCTTTGATGTATGTATCCATATAAAATTACAAAGATGAATGTATGAAATAATGTGGAACACTCCCAACTTATTACTTATAGGCATGAGCAATGCTATAAACATAGCTGGACATGAACTACTTGTGGAACACATTATTATAGCTATTTTATTGTAATACAACTATTTGTCCAGTATTGTAGATATTGGTAAGGATATTGAATTGAAAGATGTTGAACATCATTATTAAATATTCAGAAGACATGAGCATTGCTGCTAAAATGCAGTCAATTTGTGGGGGAGATACACTGATATCACTATACGGGACTGAAGTTTGGTTTTATCGATATTAACTTCAGCTAATATATAATGATCTTATGAGTTTGATATTAACTTCTAGTTTATGGTATTTATTATTGTTGCAGGTGAATGTTTGCATGACAGAGCCGGTAACTTGTCATTGAGTTTTTTATCTTCTTCAAATCTAATTTCACTGTAGTATTGTAAAATAAAACTCTTTTGTTGATTTTGCAAATAATAGGTTAAATGATTGTTCATCCCACTATAATATTTTGTCCTTTCTTGCTTTGCCGAATTAGTCTTTGTCCTATCCATTACTAAATTCATTATGTAATTTAGGAGTAATCTTTATTTTATTCATTATGGATATTATTTTATCCTAAAATGATGAAAAACATGGTACAAAAGTTCTTCAGACTGATTCTTGGGAACACATCTCCTTACCTCAAGGCATCACTTCTAATATTGCTTACAATCTAAGGGTGGAGATGAAACATCCACTTGGTGTTCTTGACTACCTAGGACCTTGACATTGATGTTAATGAGATTTGGACTCCTCTAGTAGCTGTTAATAAATTCCCCCTTGTTTTGCATACTTTGGGGATGTTTAGGTGTCCCCAACATGCTTGAGGAGCATTTCAACCTACTTTGGTGATTAGATTCAAGGATTCACCTCATAACTTGAAGTAAAGAATTTTTGTGAAAAGAAGTGGCCTCAATA
Source organism: Sequoia sempervirens (assembly GCA_007258455.2). Lineage (NCBI taxonomy): Eukaryota > Viridiplantae > Streptophyta > Pinopsida > Cupressales > Cupressaceae > Sequoia > Sequoia sempervirens. The sequence goes on along the minus strand of VDFB02367990.1, from coordinate 50,143 downwards.
TATGGAGCTGCATCAATTTCCATCAAACTCTAAAATACAATTCGTTAAGTGGGAATAGGAGTGAGGGGTGAGGAGTGAAGGGTGAAGTAGGGTGATCCAAACCATTTTCCAAACCTCCAAAGCGCTCCAAAGACCAATAACTTTATTTGCAGCTAGGTCAGCCAATTCATTTCCTTCACTCTTGATATGGTTTACATCCATTAAATCTAAGCTGCTACAAAGCCAATGCACTTAATCAATGATTCTATTTAGCTTCGAAGATTTGTTTTTCCAACCATTCATGTTGTTGATTAGTATCTATAAATCCCATTACATTGTGTTGTATTTGTAAACATCGATGCCTCATGATGTTCAACACCCCCTTGGACCCTTGTAAAAGGATCTTCTACGTCACACCACTTGGGCCACCTTGTAAGAAGATCTATGATGTCTCATTAGGTAGGAGTTACATTGTAAATCATCTATGACACCTCATTAATTGGGAATTACATTGTGAAGCATCTATTATGCTTCATTAAGTGAGGAGTTACATTGTAAATGCCTCTTGGTTACCCATGAATTGAGTCACTTCATTTGGGAAATGTAACTTCATGGAATGGAATCTATTAATAGGGGTGTTGGGGATTTGAAATGGTCTTATTTGATCGTAGGAAGCAAGGAGGTATTGGCTTGGGAGGGTCTTCAAATTTTCATTGCAAGAAGCAAGGAGGCATAGGCTTGGAAGATTGTTTGTCTTGCATGTGCTTGGGATTCATTGGTTTCATATGGAAATATCTACCAATTTTTTGGTAGACTCCTATGTGTGTAATATTTTTTGTTAATTGTTGAATGGATCCTTTTGTGGTGAGATGTATATTTTGTGTTTTTCATTTTTGAGATTTTGAGAACTCTTTTTGACTATGTCATATTTGTGTTCACTGCAAGGATAATGTTGTTATTCATTTGATTCCTTATTCTTGATTGCATCATGCAGTCTGGGGAAGTTCAAGATAATCCAAAACATACTGGAACTATATTGCTTCAAAAATAGCACTAACAACTTTTTTTTATTTCCTTGAGTAAAAGATAAAGTTATAGTTTTGTCGAAATTAACTTTGCCATAAAACAACTCCTAAGCCTAGGGTTATTATATAGCTAGTAGTTGATCTTTGTTGAACCAAACCAAACAACGTATTTATATCCTTTCAACTTTGTTAGTATCTAAAATGGTAACCCTATGAAACTATGCATTTCATGTTGGATTTCTAGTTAGTATCTTTGTCATGTTAATCATTGTTAGTCAATTTATGCCCTAGTTTGTCTATTGACTAGATCATTCATGAATGGGAAATGGAAAACTATTATGGGTCAAATTTTCAGAGGCTAGAAGGCAAGGACATGGGATGTATTTATGTACTAGTGGGCCCCTAATTTTCAAGTCCATTTAGAAGACTTGGGACAGGTGAAAGGTTTTTTTGTGGAATGGGATGTAAACAATACTAGGAATGATCCTTTATATACCTTCATGAAATAAACCTTTCCCCGGAAGGTGTATAGTTTTGCAATTGTTTTGGGGTTTGACTGATTTCGTTTAATCCAATGGCAGAATTCATAATGCGTGAAAGCAACAACATTGAGCAAGAATGATCATGCAAGTAAGATAATATTAAATCCTTTCCAAATTTGTTTCTAGCAGTTCAAATATTCAATACAATGCTAAATGACTGTCTCTGCCACACTGAACCCCTTTGACACCCTATGACAGTGTTATCAACACCTTACAAGTAACAGCAACCCTAGATTCGTAATGACAGCAGATTTATTGATAGTTCATGAGCATAATTAGACTGTAATACTTTGATAACAAACCCAGTTGCTACAGAAGCATCTAGACGTACTTTTCCAACATAATCTATGATCTCAAAACAAAGTACAAGCCAAATACATGAACAGAAAATGCCCAGACCTGCTTATGATGCTGCCACAAATCAGTAAGGAGCCTGAAATGCTACAGAATAGACTCAGAAATGTCTGCAGCTCCATATAGCTTCATCGCCCAGCAGGTACATGGTTAAAGGTTTCCAAAATCGCCAAGAATAGGTGCAGCAGTTCAAAGAAAGACACTTCCAGTACTGATATGCAAGGAGAACTGTGTCAAAGCTTCAAGAACTCATGCCAAGGAAAGTCACCCCCAAATGACCCTCAAAGAAGACTGACCTTGCTCAGTTATCTCATGCCTGGCATCCATATAGCAGGTCGACCATTCTATATGCACCATCTCCCCCTGAAAAAGTCACGCTATACTCCAGAATTTGTAGAATGACCTTCTGGTTTGGAAGACGCCAGAGGCCACAAAGGTGTCTGAGATGCTGTGTATGTCGCCCAGAATCAAAGTCAACTTCAGGAATCAATGTCCTAGACACCCAGTTTGCCAACAACAGCTCTCATGGCTCACATGGATGGGTCTACAGCCAGGAATGAGTATTGTCTCTTCACCAAATGAATCAATTCAGTCTGTGAAGCAACACGTCAACCTCCCAGAACTGACACGGAGTGCTTGGACAAGCTGCAATCGCCTAATGATATGGGGTTTTCGTCCCAACCACCACAAGTCCAGGGTTTTCATCCTAGAAAAGTCCTCTTCACGGCATGGTTGAAAGAGAATAAAATAAATCAAGATTAATTTCTGAATGCTTTCCCCAAAGCCAATCAATGCCTCTATCTTTTCTTTGTTGCTAATTTTTTCACTTCAAAAACCCATCGACTTCTCAATAAGATCTTATCTCATTAATAAATCGCCCCTTTTTTATATGAATAGACTTAGGCTTCCTTTTAATTTATTGACCACCTTGATTGAGTTCACCTAGTAATAGGAATTCTTCACTAAAAAAGTGGCCCCTTCATAATCAATTTGAACAATGAAATATTATTAAACAGACACTATAGCTTTTTGGGCTCAAATTTAATTATTCTTATATTCCCTTAGTAAACATTTAATTTTCTAACCTTCAGGAATATAAAGTTTAGAGAATTTCTTCATGAACGATCATCAAGTGAAGAGGGACATTACAACCTTCCCTTCTTGGAGATTGCTTATCCTAAGCAATCGATACTTGCATATCCAACACCAACTTCCAGGATCCCATATCAATCTCAGAAATCTGCAAACTCTATTATCTGAAATAATCCTATGCTCCACGGGGTTTGGGGAAGAGTACCATGTGAGACGAGTTGCTTTGGGTCATATTTTAGGGGGCGGGGGCGGTGACAAAAATAGGGAAATTTTTAAAAATATAGAGAAATTTCAAAAGTTCATAGCATAACATTGATAAAGCATTCATTCTAGACATTGTATAAGCTTAATACATATCATTAGACTTGAATTGAGATTTCACATGAGAATTGACAAACAAATTAACAAAGTTCAAATGCTTTTCATTATAAATGTGCATACATATCATATAAAAGTCTGATAATTATAACCAAAATGCCCAAAGGCTCCAAGTCTCAACTATGAAATGACATGATAAACATAAAACTAAGAAAATATATCGCTGTCCAAGGTCCCTAATCAGCATAAGGTAGGTCTAAATCAGCATCGCCCTCGCCATCAGAGCACGATTCTAAGTCAGTGTCAGTGTCCATGTCAATAGAAGGATCTGTCTCAACCAATGGAACACCCACCAATCCCTCATGTGCATTCTCCTCAATCTGCATAGCATCTTTGGGATTAACATCCCAACGTAAGGCTGGAGTCTGACGATACTAACTAGTTTGGCAATCCTTCACTCAGCTGCTCTTCTTTTGCTCTCCTTCACTTCACAAGCCAAATGTAAAAATGAGTTTCTTTTTCTCATTTTACTATATTGGGCATAGCAACTGGGTTTGAAGAGGTTTCTAATATCAACATGAGCTCGTAGTTCAGAACAGTGAGCAGACATGGATCCTTTCACAGTGGCTGTGAGTGAATATCTGTGCCCAGTTAGCTTGAATATTGGTCACCTGGAGTGGGATATGCCTTGGCATGAAGATTACTCAGACCTGCACTCATTTGCAAGGAGATTCCAGTGACTATTTGGCCCAGGCGTGAGCTTATTCCAGGTCTGGTCTGAGATATATAATTATCTGTAAATTGTTGTTGCTGCTGTTATTCAATCAGTTAGTTATCTGTAGTTTCCTCACTGCTGTAGCCCATTCTCAGCATCATATATATGCAAATCTGTCCATATTAGTTTCCAGTTTGAATATGTGTAAGGCTGTAGCTATATTGTAACATTTTATGACAGTAAAATTTAAGGAAATGAAACTCAGAATTTGATAATCAGATCAATGTATGAATGCCATTTTAAAGTCTATTATATTTTATGTAAACTATTTTAGGGCATATATAAGGCATAAATTAGGTTAAGAGGCATGGGGCGTCCCTTGTGGGCCCACCCATGCCTTTTTTTCATTTTAAAAAACTTTAATTTTTTATAAAAATGTATTTTTTTTGTTGCTGGGCCATAGGGTACTTCTAGAAGTACCCGGTACGGATGGGGGACGGCTGGGAAGTTTCGGGTACTTCTAGAAGTACCCTACGTCCCCTACCTTTTGCCAAAAGTCCCCTAGAAGTACCGGTACTTGGAGGCCAAAGGGGACTGCTAGGGGACGTTCCTAGCCGTCCCGCGTCCCGTTCGTGCCGCGACGGGTAAAAATGCAGGGGGACGGCCCCGTGGAGCGGAAATAATACACTGTGAGAAGTCTGCAAATAACATCACTATTTCTTGTGGAAAGTAGTGCAATAATCCTTAACATGTAATCAACAAGCTCACCATCACATGCCTTAGTCTTTGTAGAAGACCACTGTGCTACTCTGATTATCACGCTCTCCAAATCCTCATAAGGGTGATGCCTCATAATTGGAAGTGAAAGGGTCATGCAACATGTAGAATCATTTACCTCATCATCCACAAAACGATCCTCCATCCTCTTTGTTGTCGCTACACTTGGAGCGCCATCTGCTAAAGCTCTCATTACAATCTTCTTCCCATCCGCTGTGAACTCTAGCTCCATCCGCTAGAAATCCTGGATATATCTCCCAAGTGACTGTAGCCACTAAATGCCCAAAACAACATTAGATTCACCGATCCCAACTGCATAAAAATCATCAGTGACCACATAATCATTCAACTGCATACTCAACTGAGGAACCTTCTTAGTGCAACTCATTTTAAATCAGTCAACCAACGTAACTCTAAAACCTGGAAAATCCTCAGCATGGAATCCCTTCCTCACAACCAATCCCTCGTCAATGAAGTTGTGAGTAGCTCCACTGTCAATTAAACAAGTGACCAGCTGTCCCTTAAGAACCCCTCCCCACTCGAAAAGAATGATACTTAGGAACTCCTAATAGTGCCACCATAGTACCATGAGCTATATCTCCTATATTGGTATCATTGTGTGGTTGCTTTTTATGATCATTATCTGAACTCATGTTAACCTCCTCATCAGTATTGGAATAGACCTTAATTTAATTCACCTTGCCTTTTCCAAGGCACTTATGATTTGAGTCCCACGGTTTGTAATGTCCCCATTTTCAGCACAACACTTTCCAATGACTGTTAGCCTATTCTCGGATGCTCGTAGGCTAGTCAGAAGTAGAATTAGGGTTTCCAGCTGCTTGTAGGTTTTTGCTGAGGATTTATGGGTTTGCATGTTGGAGTTTTGCAGATTGGTTGTTGGTTTCTTTCTGGGTTTTCAAAAAGCTTCAAAGAGATGTGACATGCATTTAATGATAGTGACATGCATTTCAATCAAGGGTTTGCATGTAGGATTGGTTTCTAGATTCTTTTTGGGTTTTCAGAGAGCTTCGCAGAGGTATAACATGCATCTGCATCTAACAACCTTTTCTGGACTTGCTATTTTTAGTAAGTTGCGACGGTTGCTCGGTTTGTGCTCAAAATGCATTTGGAGTCACTATTTTTTGTAGTATGCTATTTATAGTAAGTACTATTTTTAGTAGTGCTATTTTTAGCAGGATTTCAACAGTCTAGTTCATGGGCTATTTCAGGCAATTCAGTTTGAGCAGTTTGATCTCCTGCACTCTTGGAGCTCATTTTAGTAAATTCAGTATTTTAGTTGAATTTATATATTTTAAGTGAAATATTGCTAAGGCATGGTGGACGCCTAGATGGAGAGATAAGCGATTTTATATTGGGTGAAAAATAATGCTTTAAGTGAAATTATTGGCTAAGGTTAAGTGGATGCCTAGCTTGGAAAATAATTGATTTTTATAAAGTATCACTTAAATATTTTGGATGTCTAGCTTATGATTTAATTGCAATTTTATTAAAGTCTTCTCTCCTTCATTTTGGACGCCATTTCTAGGTGGCTAATGGAATTGAAATGAAATGCAAATTGCAAATTGCAAATTATTGAAAGTGAATGTGAATTTGAGTTGGGCACCCTAATTGGAGGGAAAAACATTTGAATTTGTGGGAGAAAAGCTTATAAATAAGAGTGTTGGGCTTCATTCTTGGTATCCATGAAAACATATAACGAAGTGTTGCTGAAATGGTGACTCACTCCCTTCGAGAAATGCATACCTCCTAGAAAACTTAGTTTCTTGCTTGAAAGATAGCAACTAGCTAACATAATGACTGTTCTTTACACTGGAGAGCAGATTGGGCTTATTAAGATGATGTTATTTGAAGTTTTCTGAAGTTTTGTATTGCTGGTTCTTATATGGTTGTAGGTTGTTTTCAATCATAACTCATTGGAGGAATTTTTGCTGGTTTTGGGTGTTGTTCCTATGTGTTAGTCTCCCTTGGGCACCTCCTATTGCAAAGTTACAGAATTTTTAGAGGATTCTTTGAATTTATCTTGCTGGTCGCCCCTCCTTGTTGGTTGTATATAGCTTGCCAATACCTTGGAATGCGTGCATAAAATAATGGTGGGTGTTTGATACTGTTTCATTGTCAAGACTTGGGTGCCTACCTCCTAGGCTTCATTTGCATTCAGCTTCATGTCACTCGGTGGTGTATTGATGGAGTTATGAGCATTTTTGTGTGTTCTAAGCTTGCTGGTTTGATTTTTTTGTTTGCTGGTTTTTCATATCAGTTTGCTAAAAGTTCTGATTTTGGCTTTTATTTCATAGTTGAGAAGCTTGAGAAGTTTGGAGAATCATCTAATAACATTTATAGTGGATTGGATAGCTATACTCATTGTAACTTGTAGATATCTCTCATTGTAAGGCTGGAATCAGTAGTATTGGTTCAGTCAATTAATATTTTTACTTTTTACTTTGTGATTCCCACTTTTAGTGGAAGGGACAGGTCTCGCCGTCCATTTACTTTCAACATTTCCTTTCTGTACTGCTTGTTGAACAAGCAAAAGGGGTCGACAAGCCGCTCATTACTTTACTTTCAGTACTTGTTATCCTTCATCATGTTGATCAGCTGAGATGTCAAACTACTCTCGCTGGATAAGTGGTCGAGTTGCATATGCATTGTACTTTCTAGCAATTTTAGTTTATGTGCTAATGATCCTCGACACCATATGCTATCACCTCGCCCACATTGGCATCTTGGTGAACATTCTTGTTGAAGGGTTACTTTTCAGCTGGTTATTTGGTTTTGCTAACGCTAACGGGTGAAGTGTTGTGGTTAAAATTTGAAAAAAAATGTTGGGGGATATTACACAGTTCCTTGCAAGTAAAACTCAACCCCTTCCTACGTAGCTCATTCCTTGTTTCAAAATCCAGCATAGGTTGCGTAGGCTTGTGTTGATTGAAATCCTTTTGTTTTGGCTGAAGTTCACTGGGTATCTTTTTTTGTGGCTGGAAGGGAGGTGTAATCTCCAAATCAAGGGCTAGGCCAATGGCTTCATGCAATGTACTAGGCTTATGAGCCTTCACTAAACCCCTCAATCTGTCACTTAGACCCTCAACAAACAACATAGTAACATGCCTCTTAGACATATCAAGGACCATGATTGCTATCTTCTAGAACTCATTGATGTAAGTCTCAACATGTCCAATCTGCTTCAGCTGAGGCAAATCCTTGTAGTAAACCTCAATATCCTTCTGGTCAATGTGTGCAAGCAGTTTATTGACAAACTCCTCATATGAATGTATCAAGGCATGATCTTGTGATACTAACCCATGGTGCCACCAGTCGTATGCTACACCCTCCAAATGCGTCGTAGCAAATTGTATAGCCTTTTCTTCCTCCATAGGTTTGAAGGACAAGAATGTGTCAAGTTTATGCACCCATGATCTAGCACTTATTTTTCCGCTTCCATCAAATGTCGGTAAAGGAGTCTTATTTAATGATTCCTTGTATTCCTTGGGTTGAGTTCTGTTGGAACTGTAAAAATCCGCTGATTTTACATATTGTTCACATTCATAATTTTCCAAATAAGTCCCACCTCGAACACTTTTTGCTCACATTTTGCCCATATTGCCCCATAAACTCCATAGAGTCTTGAATATTTCACATAACAGTTCATGTCGGCGTGAGATGGTCAGGGTCTCCCCGACCCATGTTGCATTTTCTGCTAGCAAACGTCTGTGTTGCCTATCAGCAAGGCGTTTTTGATGTCATGGCGATTGGAGTTTTATTACTGGCAGTTATCGGCAAGACTTTTTCTTTGTTTCAGAGACAGTGGAGGATACATATATCGGCAAGAGTTATGGCATCGATGTAATGTCACAGCGAGATTGTTTTATCTTACCGATCGGTGAAAGAAGATGCTTATCGGTGTGAAACTTTGCATCAGTGTAATGTTATAACGAACTTGTTATGTCTTACCGATTTGCTCATGTGAATCTACTTCGGCCAGAGTCATAGTATTCGGGATAATATCTTGGCGAGACCTTCTTGTCTCATCGACCGGCAACAAAGGGGTGCTTTTCGGTGAGAGATTTTATTCGATATAATATCTTGGCGAAGTCTTTTTGTCTTGCCGACCGACGGTGGAAGGATTGACTTATCGGTAAGAGTTTGTGATATTCGGAGGGAGGTCTTAGCGATTCCGTGGTGTCTCACCGACTCATGCAAAAGGTTATTTCGCCGAGACTTTTGTAGCATCGGAGTATTGTCATAACGAGCCCGTCAGGTCTTGCCGACAAAGTCTAATGAATGGATTTCGGCGAGAGGTTTGTGTCGTCTTGGCGAGCAGGTGTTGGCTTGGGGTGTTTCGGTATGACATAAAATAATCTACAAGATGTCTCCCCGATAGTTGGAAGTTACAACAACATATATGGGACAAATGGACTCGTCGGCAAGAAAAACCATGTGACACGGCGACTAATATGTATCATGTGGACTTTCGGTGAAACATAGGGCAATCTATATAGCCTCTCCCCGACTATAAATTGTCTTGGCGAAGGCGAATGTTGTGCACGTCTCGGTGAGAAAGATTCTTGTGTCTCAGCAATTGGAACAAATATAATAGAAAAGTGATCTCGGGGACACATAAAGGTATTCGATATGATTTCTCCCCGACGGTAGAAAGGCACGGCGAGGCACAATGAGCATGGGATGACTAGCGATATAATTGCCTTCGGCATACTTACGGGGTTGTCTCAACGAATGATTAACGAAGACTCAAGCACTCTGGCCGACGTGAGAATTTATAAATGCAGTTGCAGGCCGACATGAGCTGAGCCTGAATACTACGGTTGGCCAACATGAATTTGGAAGCAATATGTTTCTCGATGTACATGTATAAATAATCATTACCGATTGTAATTGAATCATTAGATCTTAGATAGAGACAGTAGATTAGGGATGGATACAGTAGAGTAGAATTCTCTTATCAGAGACTATGATGCATGTTTTCAAATGGTGATTTCAATGAAAGTCAGTTAGTGTGGCAGGTTATTTTTGGTGTCAATTGTATGTTGAGTTTATTGAAAAGTATTGCTAAGCTGTCTTCAAGTTGATTCTTTCTGGTTATTTAAATTGAAGTAACAAGCTTATTTTCAGTTTATTAGTGCACATTTGCTGTATCTGTGTGATTAATCTATTGGTTCTTTCAAGGAGAGATTAAATCCTTTTGGTTGATCACAGTAATCAGAGGGATTCATCTGGATTATTAAAGTAGAGCTTAGTGGTCATAATCTTGCATGTTTATACAAGTTATAAACAGATCATATGCCGACAATTTGAGCTTCTGTCAGAATAAGTTTCCCACTACTGTTTCATTCGACTCCACATACCCAACAAGGCACTAGTCTCTGCACTTCATCATTTTGAATTCATTCAGTTTCTTTATATCTATTAATTGAGCATTTTAGGATTTAGATCAGAAGATTGTTGTTGCTATCAAGTTTGATTTCATTTGTTCACTTCCATCTACCATTGTGGACAAATCACTACAAAAAAGATAATCATAAGTACATAAAGTCTGCTTCATTCAGTTAGGTACACCCGCCTAGGTCTGGCAGCACCTGAAGAGTAGAAGGTTGAAAGCTGTTGACCTTGTCTGTTACCCTAAAGCATATCAAGAGATTGGCAGCCTCTTGAGGCATTCTGCCTACGTTTTTGAGAGCTAACAAGTTCCTTGACCGGTTTGCCTTCCGAGACCCTTTTCTTTCCTTTCCAGTTTGGCTCTGGTCTTATCTTTCCGCTTATTCATAAACTGATTTAGATTGATTAACGTCCTCATATTAGGTGGAATAGCTTTGTATTCATCGTAGGCCACCATGTCATTAACAGTGATGTCTGTTTCTTCCTCCAACTTTGGAATTGCTTCTTCCTCAGTTCGCCTTGGCACAAATGTAGGACGTAAAGGCCGATCAAACCTTTAACTCGCTCTCTTAACAACATTAGTGGCTGCTCTATCACGATTTCCATGACCAACATCACTTCTGCTATAGCCACTACTTGATCTACTCGATCTAGCATAGACCACTCTCATTTGACACATGGCTGTAATCATACGATTATGAAATTGTTGTAGCATTTGTTGTTGCTGCTAGGAAAAGTTGATTAAGAAATTGTCAAGCTGATTATTCAAATTCCTCGGTGGGTTTTAACCACCTTTTTCCCCCATCTCAGATTCAGCTGGGTTAATTTCAGGCCCTTCTTCCTATTTCCCTAACCTACTTCAGGTGAAATATCTATGTGACATGCAATAACCCAATTTCACAACTAATGGAAAAGACAACATACAACCTTCTGGGTATCCTCCAAATTAACATGCAATAATGAATCCCCAATAGGTTGGAAAGACTCTTGGCTGTGATACCACTGATATAAACCTTTCCCCAGAAGGTGTATAGTTTTGCAATTATTTTGGGGTTTGACTGATTTCGTTTAATCAAATGACAAAATTCATAATGCATGAAAGCAACAACATTGAGCAAGAATGATCATGCTAGTAAGATAATATTAAATCCTTTCCAAATTTGTTTCTAGTAGTTCAAATATTCAATACAATGCTAACTGACTGTCTCTGGCACACTGAACCCCTTTGACACCCTATGACAGTGTTATCAACACCTTACAAGTAACAGCAACCCTAGATTCTTAATGATAGCAGATTTATTGATAGTTCATGAGCATAATTAGATTGTAATACTTTGATAAGAAACCCAATTGCTACAGCAACATCTAGATGCACTCTTCCAACATAATCTATGATCTCAAAACAAAGTACAAGCCAAATACATGAACAAAAAATGCACAGACCTGCTTATGATGCTGCCACAAACTAGGTAAGGAGCCCGAAATGCTATAGAATAGACTAATAAATGTCTCCAGCTTCATATAACTTCATCGCCCAACAGGTACATAGTTAAAGGTCTCCAAAATCGCCTAGAATAGGCACAACAGTTCAAAGAAAGACACTTCTAGTACTGATATGCAAGGAGAACTGCGTCAAAGCTTCAAGAACTCACACCAAGGAAAGTCACCCCCAAACGACCCTCAAAGAAGACTGACCTTGCTCAATTATCTCACACCTGGAATCTATATAGTAGGTCAACTATTCTATATGCAACAACTCCCCTTGAAGAATTCACGCCATACTCCAGAATTTGTAGAATGACCTGGTTTGGAAGACGCCAAAGGCCACAAAGGTGTTCGAGATGTGTATGTCGCCTAAAATCAAAGCCAACTTCAGGAATCAATGTCCCAAATTCCCAACATGCCAACAACAGCTCTCACGGCTCACATGGATGGGTCTACAATCAGGAATGAGTATTGTCTCTTCATCAAATGAATCTATTCATTATGTGAAGCAACACGTCGACCTCCCAGAATTGACACAAAGTGATTGGACACGCTGCAATCGCCTAATGATATGGGGTTTTCGTCCCAACCACCATAAGTCCAGGGTTTCGTCCTAGAAAATCCTCTTCATGGCATAGCTGAAAGAAAATAAAATCAATCGAGATTAATGTCTAAATGCTTTCCCCAAAGCCAATCGATGCCTTCATCTTTTCTTTGTTGCTAATTTTTTCCCTTCAAAAAGCCATTGACTCCTCAATAAGATCTTATCTCCTTATTAATAAATCACCCCTTTTTTATATGAAGACTTAGGCTTCCTTTTAATTTATTGACCACCTTGATTGAGTTTTCCTAGTAATAAGAAGTCTTCACTTAAAAAGTGGCCCCTTCATAATCAATTTCAAAAATTAAATATAATTAAATAGACACTATAGCTTTTTGGGCTCAAATTTGATTATTCTTATATTCCCTTAGTAAACATTTATTTTTCTAACCTTCGGGAATGTAAAGGTTAGAGAATTTCTTCATGAATGATCATTAGGCAAAGAGGGACATTACACTTCATGTAATGTCCCCGTTTTAGTCATACACTCTTTTGTGTCTGTAACATGCATGACATGATATTGACTTGCATTCTTGGCTGTTTTTGGAGGCTTACATGTGTGAATTTTTCAATTTGTATTATGGATTCCTTTTGGGTTTTCAAAGAGCTTCACGATGGTGTGACATACAACTGAATCAGAGAACTTTTTCGGGCTTACTATTTTTAGTAAGTTGCGACGGTTGCTCAAAATGTGGAGAAAATGAGTTTGGAACAACTTACTATTTTTAGAAGTATGCTATTTTTAGTAAGTTCTATTTTTGGTAGTGCTATTTTTAGTAGTAGTTCAGCAGTTCGGAGCAGTGGCTATTTTCGGCAGGTCAGATTAATGAGTTGGTCTTTCCAGCATCCTTGGAGCTATTTTTGGTAAAATTAGAGTTTGTGATGGCATCCCTTGGTGGAGGTAAAATATTAAAATATTCTTGGCTAAGGTTTGGAGGATGATTTATTGATTAAGTCATATTTTAATGCTTTTTATTTGGGATGCCTAGCCTTGAGATGATATTATTTTATTAATTGTTTCTCTTTAATACTTGGGACGCCTACTTAGAGAATATTTGCAATTTTTATAAAGTTTATGAGTCCCTTGAAGTGGGTGATTAAAATATTTCAAAGGTTGAAAATGATGCCTTGAGAGTGGGACGCCAACTTTGATGAAGGAGTTTATTTTATTAAAAGAATTATTTCTTGTTAACTTGGGCGCCTATTATGGAGGAGGGAAAAGTTATTTCAAACTTCAAATGTCTTCTTGTGGATTGGACGCATTTTCTAGAAGCTTCTGGAGGCCTTTCTTTGAGTCTATAAAAGAAGGCTCTTGTTCTTCATTTTGACTATCTCTTGTCTACTATATTGTTATGTTGCCGGAATGGTGAGTGAGTTGCTTTGAGGAATGCATACCTCCTAGCTTGGCTTAGTTTCTTGCTTGAAAGATAGCATCTAGCTAAGATGATGGCTGTTCTTGATTCTTGAGAGCAGATGGAGCACATTGTATTTGAGTTTCTTGTAGTTTTGTGAGTTTTTGAGTTGCTGGTCTAGCCATAGCTGGAAGTAGTTTTAATTCATAAGTCATAGAATAGATTTTATATTGTTCTGGGTAGGTTGCATCTATCATTGTCATCCTTGGGCACCTCCTTTTGGGGAGTTTCGGATTTTATTATGTAGATTTGGATTTTATTTTGCAGAAGTCGCCCTTCTTGAGGCCGTACCACTACATCTTGCCTAGCAAATGTTTAAATAATTCATTGAGTTGTTGCAGCTATTTCTTGGTCATAACTTGGTCTCCATCTTCCTAGGAGTTCATTGCACTTGATCCCACGTCATTTGGTTTAGTTTTGAGGAAGTTATATGCATTTTAGTGGGTTGTCTAGTTGCTGGTTTATGCATTTTCAATTGCTGGTCTGTCAAAATTAGATTATAGAAGTGTGTCTTTTGGGTGGGGTTTTGTGAGGATTGAATCAGTTGGTGATAGGAGAGACATATTCAATAATTGCAGCATTGAGACTCTTGAAATGCATTGATATTGGCAGGAGTTCTATCATTTTGTAAGGCTGAACAGTAGTACTGCCAGCTACTTTCATTTCTTGCTAAGTTTCATTATAATTCCCACAATTGTGGAAGAGACTGGCCTTTGCTCAGTCTTCATTATACTGCATTTGGATCCTCAGCACCATATGTTAGCACCTCAACCATCTCGGGTCTTGAGTGCACATTCTTGGTGTTGAGTTACTTTCAGCATTGCGTCATTCTCAATAGATTCTCCACCATATGGTAGTGCCTTACCCACCTCGAGGTTGGAGTGCACATGCTTGGTGTTGAGTTTACTTTCAACATTGCATCCTTTTCATTAGATCCTTCGCCATATGGTAGCGCCTTACCCATCTCGAGTTTGGAGAGCACATTCTTGGTGTGATAGTTTACATACTCGGAATCAGAGAGTACTCGGCAAGCCCAAAAATTGACTCGCGAAATACTCGACAACTTAAAAGTAGCAAAATTTCTTGTAAAAAAACATTATTTTTTGCAAAATTCAATTCCAGAATGCATCAAATGAGTCTAAAAACCATGAGGGAGTGTTTTATAAAAAATTTCATTGTTCAATACATACGGATTACAAAATGGCATCATTATACGAAGCTGCATAGTAAAAGTACTTATAGTAATAACTATAATGAATTTATGATGATTGTATTTGAAAATCATCATCATAAATTTCTATCTAGGCAATTACAATTTCCTCTTCTCCAACCTAGAGAAAAATTGGGGGGTAGAGGGTATGGTCCTTCCACTTGATTTTGGCTCACTGCTTGCCGTAGAAGGTTGTGGAAGTGGCTCCACCATGTTGGTAGGTGGTAGTGGCACTTGTTCCACCACATCAATGTCATGCACTCCAATCTCCCCTGCTTCTGCTGCAGGAAAATCCTCCATAGCTTGCCTCTCGAAATCAGCAATCTCATCCTCTGTAAACAAGGAGGCCTCATCATCTTGCACGGTCCAATCACTATATGGATCAATCTCATCCAAATCAATGAGCTCTTCTAATTGGTCTTGCACCTTTCTTGTACGAAGCCGAAGGTTATATTGCACAAAAACAAGATCATTGAGGCGTTGTTGAGTCAACTTATTACGCTTCTTCGTGTGAATGGCATCAAACAAACTCTAGTTCCGTTCACAGCCAGAAGAACTACAAGGTTGAGACAAAATTCGAAGGGCTAGCCTTTGCAAATTTGGGGTTTTTCCACCCCAATCTTCTCACCAAGAACTTGCAATAAGATATTCAAGTTTTTGTAAATATTAATAAAACAATTGTAATAAGTAATATAATTATAATTCATAACTTGCAAGATATAAGGCATCACTTTTTCTTACTTAGTGTTTGGATCTCTCTTCCTCGATCACATAGTTTGGAAGAAAACAAAGGCCCCCTAGCTGCCTTATATTTTTGCAACTCTACAAGGATGAGGTCTTTCACTTCAGAATCAGTTGTCATCCTTTCAATACATGTGAATAGACCCTCCATAACCTTCCCATTAGCATCTGTGAAGCCATCAAAGAAGTAGAACTTGGCGTTGAGAAAGTAGCCCATTGCATGAATGGGTTGGTGGAGTTGATTGTTCCACCTTCGATCAATGATCTCCCAAATAGGGGTAAATCTATTTGTATCCACCATGTAATAGTGTTGGATGGCCTCTTTGGCCCTATCCATTGCCTCATAAAGATATCCCATCACATTTTTCTCGCTGTCCACCAAGCGCAAGACCCTCACCAATGGCTCAGCCACCTATAAAGTACAAAGTAGAAACAAATTTAATTACACCTTACAATGAAACAAAATACTTCTAGAATTCTAAATTAAGAATAAAGGATTCAATCTGAAAATTCATTAGAGTTGAAGTTACCTTAACAATCTCTAATGCTCTAGTTGCAAATTGACTATCAAAGATTATTGCTTGAATCTTTTCTCCATTAGCCTTCTTTGAGTAAGTTGAGTCTACCCATGGTTGACTCACAAACATCTGCTTCAAGGAAGTCAATAAACCAATGATACTTTGCAATGTTAGAAAATTTGTTGCAAACCTTGTAGCACCCGATCACACAAGCTCTTTCCCCTTGGTGTGATCTCTCATCAATTGAAGAACCCATGGGTGGTTATATATATATTTTGTTATGTCTCTTGCTTGTTCCACAATTGGTTTCACCCAATCAATTTTGCCTATACCCTCCAAAAGAAGGTCAAGGTAATGAACTACACAAGGGGTCCACAAAACTGTTGGATGCCTCGCTTGAAGCAATCTACCAGCTGCCACATATGCTGCTGCATTGTCAGTAACAACTTGGACAACATTTTCTATGCCCACCTCTAAAACAACCTGCTCCAACATCAAACTCAAATTTTTTGCATTCTTTATTATGTTGGAGGCATCAATTGACTTTAGAAAGACCATCACACCATTGGAAGCCACTATAAAATTGATAAGTGTGCGGTTTCTTCCATCTGTCCAGCCATCTGAAAGAATTGAGCATCCAAACTTTTGCCATTTCTTCTTTTCTTCTTCCACAATTCCTTTTGCATCTACAATAGCATCTTCAAATAACTTGCCACTTAGATCTCTTGGAGTAGGGGCCTTGTACCCTTTGCTTGCAATTGTCAATGCTGTCACCAAACACTCCCAATATGGACCCCTTGCCACATTGAAGGGAAGGTTGTTATAAAACCAAAAACTTGCACAAGCCTTGTCTACCTCTTTGTGCACCTCCTTATTCCACCCAATTGCTTCCAATGAAGGTTGTGATCCTTGAATATTTCTGGGCACAAAAAATTGGAATTTGCTCAAAGTGGATGAAGTGGATGGGGTATTGCGACCAGCACATAAATGTGGACCACGACTAGAACCTTCAATGGTTTGAGTTGGCATATGCACTTCAATATCTTCAGCCAAATCAGGAGCAATGGCTGCTTTTACCCTTTCCCTCTCCTTTTTTTTTCATCAAGTGCTGAAAGAATAGCCAACATCTCTCGTTTCACCTCTAAAGTGACTTTTTCACATGCCTTTGAATCACGACAAGGAATACCAACAAGATGGTATTTGAGGCGATTGATGCCTCCACTAACCCTCTTCTTGCAATGAATACAAATAACACTGCCTGGTATTGGCCCATAATAACCATGTTTCCAAGTAGGATCACGACTACCAGGGGGTCTCCTTTCAATGGCACTTGTGCCAACTGAGTCTGAAGCAAATGCAGAGGCAGATGCCATTGTGATTGAATATTAACCTACAATATTAAAAGTTGAACAGTAATTATATTAGTTGTAAGTTGTAACATATCTAGTACAAAAGAACAATGAACAATCAACGAATTTTTTAACTTTATTCAATCATTATCTAATTTCAGTTTTTGCATTCTAATATTTGTATTTTTTATTGGATGCAGATTGATTTAATTTACTTGTATGCAAATTGGCATTGCAGTCCTAAGTCCTAACTCCTAACCCTATTGACAGTTGCAAATTTGCAGGTGGGAGCAGCAGATCATCATTACATAGCAATTGCTCAAAATTATACTGTATTTAATAATTTGAAGTTTTGAACATGTTTACTTATTAATGAAAGATCAAATTATCTATAACAGCTGACAAGTATGATGAAATGAGCTTTGTTTCTGCTTATTAAACCCTGATTTCAGCACTCCTTTGTTTCAAACTTTCATGAGTTCATCATTCATGGCCATGCATAGAAATTTTGTAACAAAGTTTGAAACAAAGTACTGTTGAATCATGAAAGTTTGAAACAAAGTAGTGCTGAAAGGAGGGTTAAATAAGCAAAACTTGAAGTCTGTTAAGTTATAAACTTTCATTGTTTGAGTTTGAATCATCACATTCACAGCCCAGCTATAGTTTTTAATTTCATATCTGATTTTCATGGCTTCTTATAAACAAAATTATATAAAATCATTATTTTTGCTGTACATTGTGAAGTTAAAAATAAATAATAAAATCCCACAAGCCAATTTATATACGTTATTAATAATAAATATATTACTATCTAATATTCTATAATATACATATTTTTTATTCATAATAATATTTATATATTAAATTTTAAATTTTAATATATATATATATTTTAAATTGTATATATTATATTATATATGAATAAAAAAATATATATTATAGAATCATAGATAGTAAAAGTAAAACTATAAACGGTAATAAATTTATTATTAATAATGGATATAAATAAATAATAAAATGAGATTTTATTATTTTTTATATACATTATTATTAATAAATTTATTACAATTTAGTAGTTTAAACTTTACTATCTATAATATATATTTTTTGATTCATAATATATTAAATTTTAAATTTTAATGTATATTATAATATATATTAAAATGTAAAATTTAATATATTATGAATAAAAAAAAATTTATAGATAGTAAAATATTTATTATTAATAATATATATAAATAAAATTATAAAATGGAAAACTATAGTTTATACTTCATAACTTTATAGTTATAAGACACATTTTAAATGTAATGCGAAACGACGAACTGTGAAGTGTGAACGACACTCTCAGACCAGGAAGGTGGAAGCCATAGACACGTCACACAACAACTATGATTTGTAATGAAGATTCAAGAAGCCATGAAAAGCAGAGATGAAAATGAAAAAAATAAAAACCCTAACTTGTACCTGATGTTGCAAGTTGCGACGCCAAAACTCTAAGTCACGCTGAAATCGAAGCCCTCAATCGCGCTAGCAATAGATGTGAAAAACGCAAGTGTGCAGAAAGATGGAAACTCAATGGCTTAAGTAGACATTCACTCAAAAAACGCGTGGAAATACATGAAAATCCGTGCGAAAATGTGGGAAAAAAAACGCGCCACATTTATTATTGACCTAATAGCGATTAATTGTCATTTTCTGCCGGCGATTACTCTGCAAAAAGTGGCGATTATTTTCACTGTAGCAAATGGCGAGCAAAGGCAGCTTTTACTCATTTTGAGAAAAAAATGGCGATTAATCTTTCACTCGCAGCTTAACTTGCGATTTTGTAATCTATGCATGGTGTTGAGCTTTCCTTTAGCATTGTATTTCTTTCAGTTGTTTCTAACAACCCTCGGCACCATATGTCAACACCAATCTCATCCTGAGTTGTGTGTGCATTCTTGGCATAGAGTTACTTTCTAGCAGAGTTTGGTTTTAGGCTAACCTTAACAAGTGACTGTGGTGATTGCTTGTTGCATTGTAATTGCTATCAAAAAATGGAAAAAAATTGGTTGGCTCATTACAGTGGTATCAGAGCCAAGATCCTGCCATCCTGTGCCCATCAGTGTTCAGTTGACAGATGAGTGTCATAGAAATTAGATTCTACACCAGAGGACAGAATTGAGTTCAGTATCATCTTTCAGAAGTTTCAAAGATGTTGCATTTTCTGTTTAGGAATCGTGGGAAGTCAGATTTAATTATGGTTTATGATGATCAAGAGATGAAACTAGCTAAGCCACTTTATGAGGTTGGAAAGAGACTTGGAAAACAATTTCAGTCAAGGGAAGATGAAAAGAACAATATTTGAGATAGGTGAAGCAATCACCTTTTGAGTTGATGCAGTTGGCGTTAGCACCTGTAGTGGCCTCTTTGAATCAGCTATATTGGCTGAGGCACCCAGATGAGGAAATCGGTTTGCTAGTCACTTCATGCTTTAGTGAAGTTATGAGGATAATAGCACCTTTGATGCCTTATGAGGATGAAATTATGAAGAAAATTCTTCATAGGATTGTAGAAAGTTTCCACGATCTTGATGAAACCGGTAGTAGTCAATTTCCCAGAAAGGTTGCTATCTTAAAGACATTTTCAGATCTCAGGATAAGTAACTTGCTATTAGACTTGGAAATGCATGATCAGATTTATCACTTGTTTCATTACCTCTTCATATCCACTTGGAGCGAACAAGAAGAGGATGTTATTGCAGTTGTAAAAAATATTCTTGTTCTCACCATTAAAGAGGCTGATGAAATTCTACCAAATGTCCAATCTCTTCTCTTGGATACCTATGTACATGAAGAAAAGGATTCTCCTATGGTTGCTATGTTGATCAAGGAATTGTTTAATCAATGTGAGGAGAAATTGAAGCCACTTTTGAAGAAGTTAGAGCGTGATGAAGAAAAGATTAGTGGTCATGATGTTGGAAATGATTCCAAAGAGCTCATGCAAGGTCATGTTGAAGATTTGGTGATGAAGGATTTTCCTCTTATTGCTGTCCCAACTTCCCAAGAAGTTCCACATGAAGAAATCAGCAAAATACTTACTCATGATGGATTCATAGAAGATAATGTTGGTGAAGTTTACAAAACAGCAAGCATTGAGGATACTTTGCTTCATTCCGGTGGTGACACTGTTGGTCTTGGGTTTGATCAACAAACCAAACCAAAAGAAAGAATTGTTTTTGAAGATATTAGATTAAGTGATCTGGGTGCTGACTTACTCAAAGAGTCAACACTTAAAGAGAAACATGAGATGCATCTTCCTGTTGATCATTACAATCAACCCTTTTGCATTTGGGATCTAGGTGTGAAGGCACTTAGCGAAGACAAGGAACCAGTGTGGGATGAATTTCCCTTTGATCCGGATGATGAATTTTTACTTGATGAGGACTCTATATCAACCAACAATGGTGACAATATGCTTGAGTTTGGGGCTGCCTTGAAGTTTGATCAAAGTGATAGTGAGGTGGAAGCAGAGCTAGAGGGCCATATGGCTCTTGAAGATGGAGAGTTTGACGGTGTTACTAAACACAAATATGATTTATTAATGCATGAAACTGGTTGCAAGCAATGGGTTGAAGAACTTGTGGAGTATGATGCTATTTGTGACAATGAGCATTCTCCACTAGTTGGTGGTGAATTACAAGAATGTTGGAGCAGCAATGAGGGCAGCAAAGGCAAGAAACCAAGTTCTGATTTTTTCTTGCAGCCTATCAGTAGTTCACCATCATCGCAATCTTTTGAGAGGGAAGGTCAATTCAAGTTGTTCGTTGACAAGGAAGTGCAAGCTCTATCCCTATTTGATCGCACACATAGCTTGGTTGAAGAGCTTTACTGGAAGGCTTAGCTTGCAGAGAGACAAAGAGGAGTGAAAGATGAAGTTGCTCATCCCAATTTGCAACTTATCAAAGATTCTTTGGAGACCTTGAAGTCCGAGTACATGCACTTGATTGATGGTCGAGATCATGCCATTGAAGTTGCACAAAAGACCATTTGTGCTTTCCAAGAAAATGAGAGTATGGTTGATGAGCTCACTTTGCAGCTCGAATCAACAAGGGACAAGTTGAAAGAAACTCAGTTGGCTCTAACAGAGGTTGAAGACCAGTTTGCTGACTTCAAACTTTTCAAGGAGCAAGAGGGTGCACAAAGAGCTGAAGAAATCAAGCAAGTGATTGGAGAGCTTGATAGTCTCCAAGAAGAGTATGATCTTGAAAGCATCTCAAGGGAAATAGAAGTTGCTTGTGCAGATTTGGAGCAGCAAGATGAAAGGAATGGCTTTCAAGATTTTAACAATCCTCTCTTTGAAGTGGGTGTTGAGGAAACTTATGATAATCCTCCTTTTTTGTGATAGAAGATGGACGAGGACATGGTGTTTGCACTCTTGTCAATCCATTCCTTGGGTTGAGTGATGCTAGTCTATTTTGGGAGTTGAATTTGAAGTCGTCATATGTTTCATGCTCTAGTGTTGCTGAAGCTTTCATTGATTGGTTTTAGAGGTTCATCAGTGGGGATGCCAATTTCACAAGTATGCACTTGATTTTGACCAGCACACAGAGATGTGTTATGTTTTCTTTTTGGAGTATTGGATTTTTTTTTCGGTTGGGTATCCATGCTTAGGATCCTCAACTTGGCTTAATAGAACTATGTACTTGTGGAAAGATGAATTCTTGGAGGAGTAACGGTTCAATTTTTAGACTCTTTGATATTGTCCCCATCCTTATCAATCATTCATTGGTTCCTTTTGCTCATCATATGGTGGATTGGAGAGATATTTCGAGCAAAGGGTGGTTTTATGTGGGGTTGGAGTCTCGTGAGAGGATGTTTTCAACCTTCTATATGAGCAGATGTGATATTTCGAACGCCGATTCTCAGTTTTGCAGCAATTGTTTATCTCCTTGGATGCTGATTTTCCTTAAATCAGATCTCAAGTTGGCCACTTCAGCCTTGTTTGGCAGCTGGTGCATTCATCTTCAGACCTTCCAATCTCTTGCTCGCAATGAATTTTGGCCTCAAGTGGGAGAGATGAGGATGTGGAGTGATTTACGTCTGCATTTTGATAGTATTCAAGTTTGTCTCATTAGCTATCTTTGCACTCCTTGTACGTATGCTTGGGGCAGTGGACCAATGCTTGGTTTGGTTCGACTTTTTGAGACTCTTGAAGAGAGATTGGTGAAAGATTTCAGAAGACTTCTTGGATATATCAGAATTATTCAAAGGAGGCATTGTACATCCTTGGAGAGATTTCAGAATGAGGCTGCTATGACTTTGCAAAGAACTGTTTTTTCCTTTGCAAATAGCTATGAAGGAGTCACATTTGCTGTTGTGATTCAGTTGATGCTTTGAGGAGTTATGTTGATGAGAATATTCTTGAGTTGTTCTTTGTTTTTGGAATGGTGAATGACTTTGACATTGCTGATAATAATTCCTCAGAGTTTTTTAGGCGTGAGATGCAGCATGATATTGATTTTAGTCCTTCTAGAGTTTTCAGCTTAAGCTTCATTCATGGTGACATTTTGGATTTACAAGGGAGGTTAGAGCAGTTTTGGCACAATGTTTTCATTGATGTGTTCAGAGTGGAGTAGCATCAGCATGGTGGGTCTTTGCAAAGATGGACATGGGACCCTGGGATCAGTTGGAGTATTGTACAATTGCTTGAGGACAAGCAATTTTGGGAAGGGCGAATTGTAATCGTTTTAGTCATACACTCTTCTGTATCTAATAGCCTATTTCAAGAAGCTCGTAGGCCAGTCAGAAGCGGAAATTAGGGTTTCCACTTTTGGAGGAGGTTTTGAGCTCTTGCATGCGAGAGTTTCTAACGCATGTCTGATGGAGATTCTGGGTTGTTGGCGAGCTTTGTGATGAGGTAACATGCATGACAGGATATTGACTTGCATTCTTGGCTATTTTTGGAGGCTTGCATGTTGGAATTTTTTAGTTTGGATTCTGGATTCCTTTTGGGTTTTCAGAGAGCTTCGCGATGGTGTGACATGCAATTGAATCAGAGAACTTTTTTGGACTTACTATTTTTAGTAAGTTGCGACGTTGCTCAAAATGTGGAGAAAAAGAGTTTGGAACAACTTACTATTTTTAGCAGTATGCTATTATTAGTAAGTTCTATTTTTGGCAGTGCTATTTTTAGTAGCAGTTCAGTAGTTTGAAGTAGTGGCTATTTTTGGCAGGTCCAATTGGGCAGTTGGTCTTTCCAGCATCCTTGGAGCTATTTTTGGTAAAATTGGAGTTTGTGATGGCATCCTTTGGTGGAGGTAAAATATTAAAATATTCTTGGCTAAGGTTTGGAATGATTTATTGATTAAGTCATATTTTAATGCTTTTTATTTGGGACGCCTAGCCTTGAGATGATATTATTTTATTAAGTGTTTCTCTTTAATACTTGGGATGCCTACTTGGAGAATATTTGCAATTTTAATAAAGTTTATGGGTCCCTTGAAGTGGACGACTTGAAGGTGATTAAAATATTTCAAAGGTTGAAAATGATGCCTTGAGAGTGGGATGCCAACTTTAATGGAGTTTATTTTATTAAAAGAATTATTTCTCGTTGACTTGGATGCTTATTATGGAGGAGGGAAAAGTTATTTCAAATTTCAAATGTCTTCTTGTGGATTGGGCGCATTTTCTAGAAGCTTCTGGAGGCCTTTCTTTGAGTCTATAAAAGAAGGCTCTTGTTCTTCATTTTGACTATCTCTTGTCTACTATATTGTTATGTTGCCAGAATGGTGAATGAGTTACTTCGAGGAATGCATACCTCCTAGCTTGGCTTAGTTTCTTGCTTGAAAGATAGCATATAGCTAAGATGATGGTTGTTCTTGATTCTTGAGAGCAAATTGAGCACATTGTATTTGAGTTTCTTGTAGTTTTGAGAGTTTTTGAGTTGCCGGTCCAGCCATAGCTAGAAGTAGTTTTAATTCATAAGTCATAGAATAGATTTTATATTGTTCTGGGTAGGTTGCATCTATCATTGTCATCCTTGGGCACCCCCTTTTGGGGAGTTTCAGATTTTATTATGCAGATTTGGATTTTATTTTTGCAAAAGTCGCCCTTCTTGAGGTCGTACCACTACATCTTGCCTGGCAAATGTTTAGATAATTCATTGAGTTGTTGCAGCTATTTCTTGGTCATAACTTGGTCGCCATCTTCCTGGGAGTTCATTGCATTTGATCCCACATCATTTGGTTTAGGTTTGAGGAAGTTACGAGCATTTTAGTGTGTTGTCTAGTTGCTGGTTGATGTATTTTCAGTTGCTGGTATGTCAAAATCAGATTATAGAAGTGTGTCTTTTGTGGGGGGTTTTGTGAGGATTGAGTTAGTTGATGATAGGAGAGACATTCAATAATTGCAGCATTGAGACACTTGAAATACATTGATATTGGCAGGAGTTCTAACTTCTATCACTTGTTAAGGTTGAACAGTAGTACTATCAGCTACTTTCATTTCTTGCTAAGTTTCATTATAATTCCCACGATTGTGGAAGAGACTAGCCTTTGCTCAGTCTTCATTGTACTACATTTGGATCCTCAGCACCATATGTTAGCACCCCAACCATCTCGAGTCTTGAGTGCACATTCTTGGTGTTGAGTTATTTTCAGCATTGCATCATTCTCAATAGATTCTCCGCCATATGGTAGCGCCTTACCCACCTCGGGTTTGGAGTGCACATGCTTGGTGTTGAGTTTACTTTCAACATTGCATCGCTTTCATTAGGTCCTCCGCCATATGGTAGCGCATTACCCATCTCCAGTTTGGAGAGCACATTCTTGGTGTCGAGCTTTCCTTCAGCATTGTATTTGTTTCAGTTGTTTCTAATGACCCTCAGCGTCATATATCAACACCAATCTTATCCTGAGTTGTGTGTGCATTCTTGGCGTAGTGTTACTTTCCAGCAATGTTTGGTTTTTGGCTAACCTTAATGGGTCACTATTGTGATTGCTTGTTGCATTGTAATTGCTATCAAAAAATCAAAAAAATTGGTTCGCTCATTACACTTTAGGTGTATTTGGTGGTTTGTTGAGTTGAATGGTAAGCCTCTTGCTATATACAAAGGTTATTTTTCTCTTCGATGGTATAATAAATAAGTGAATTGAAATATGCTAACCAATTTTTTGCCACAATTTTTACACAATCACCAACAGTTGGCCAACTTGATTAGCGTTAGCTTCAAACCCAAACTCTATCAAAGCAACTCTAACCAAGAATGCACCCTAAAACCACTTAAGGAAGAGGGGCGGGCATATGGTCAGAGGATCCCTAGGATCTAAAACTTGATACAAAAATTGAATACAACTGGAAACTGAAAATAAACTCAACGCCAAGAATGTGCACTCAAGATCCTTTTGAAAGCGAGGTGCTAACATATGGTGGAGTACTTATTATAAATTTAAAAAAACTTAGGCGGATAACCAGCCATAGAATTTTCAAACTAGCTAATTCATCCGTTGCGGTGGGCATCCACTCATGAGTGGGAATTCACCACTTGACAGTGGGTACAAGAGAGATTATATTCGTTCTCCACATTGGCGGTAAACCATCCAGGGGTACTTAATGTGAAATTTTAACAAGTAATTGCGGCAATAACAATGGTTGGATTAGTACTACTAAATCTCAACCTTACAATCAAGGAAACTGCAAATTACAAGTATTACAATGATAGAGAATAATGCTAAGATGTAAAGAATGAATGCTTTACAATGTTTTTCCCTCAAATGATGAAGTAAAGGCCAAAAACAAAAAACTAATACAATCTGATATAAAAATCTGAGTTCTGGAAATTCTGATCAACAAATAGAAAACATCATGAAATGCTCATAACTTCATCAAATTACCTCCGATTTGAATGAAATCAAATGCAATGGACAACTAGAGGATGGGCGCCCAAACCAAGATGAAGAAACAGCCACAAAAGACCAGCACTAATTTATTGGCTCGAAATCCAATGCTCCCTGAATGGTACGACCCCAAGTTAGGGCGATTTTGCAATATAAAATTAAAGACTTGGAAATAAACTCCAATCTCTTGTGAAAGGGGTCGCCTTGAGTCTAGAACCACTTTGCAAACATACCCAGAATGATATTTAATTTGCTCAAAAAGCTGTTAACAAAAACCATTTCAGCTATAGTAATATTAGCAACACCAAAACTGAGAAAAACTCCAAAATCTTCAACAATTGAGCTCCATCTGATAGTCTGAATGAGAAGCAGCAATAAAAACCAATTAGGTGTTGTCTTTCAAACACGAAATTGATTGGAATCTAGGAGGTAAGCATCCCTCGAAGAAATAATCACAATGTCATTTCGAGAGCATAACTTAAGCAATTAACAATGGATACCCAATACTAGAGCAAAACTCCATTTTTAAAGAGAAAGAGATGACTCTTCAAATTTCCCTCATGGTATGCCAAAAGTCACATTTGAGACTTTTCAAATTTCCAAAGTTATTAATTCCTTCTCAAAAAGGCATCGAACTTTATGGCAATTAAAACCTTCATTAAATGTTTAATTTTTCCTTTATGAGGGCGTCCCCCTTCAAGTCCACCTTTTAAACACAACTTGAAGTTATCTTCCTAGGCCAAGGGGTCAACAAAGAAACATAACATTAATTGTCTTTTATTAAATAATTGCTATCAACTCCTTCATTTTGAAAGCTACATCAATATACCAACTAGTCCAACAAGGAAAGAACATAATGAAGCAGTGCTAACATGACCACTGCCAAAAATAGTATTTAGTATAAATAGTAAACACCCAAAAATGCCTCAACCTCCAAGCAAGGAAACCCTAATTTTACCTCAACGAACCTACGGGCCTGTGGAATAGGCTGATGAGCAACTGAGCTGATCACTGATGAGAAGGGGACATTACACTTCGCCCTCCTCGAGATTGCTTGTCCTCAAGCAACCGTAAAGATGGATGCTGCAAAATATGTTCTCCTTCCCACATGGCATCTTCAATAGGCAAGTTCCTCCATCTAACCAAGCACTCCTTGATTTTTCTTCTCCTCAAGGAGCACTCTTTAGTGTCAAGAATTTCTTTTGGAATCAACATCAACTAACCTTCCTCATCCAATGGAGGTAATTCCGAAGTAGCCACCATATTGTGCCCAAGTGCCTTTTTGAGGCGTGACACATGGAAGACGTTATGCACCCTACTTTCAGTTGGAAGCTCCAACTCATATGCCACTTCACCAATCCTTTTGGTGACTTTGAAGGGACCATAATAACGTGGCTTCAATTTTTCTGCACCACTCTTCTTACGGGAAGATTGTCGATAGGGTTGAAGTCTCAAGTAGACTATGTCTCCCATGTCAAAACATCTCTCAACACGTAGCTGATCAACGTATAACTTCTGCTGATTTTGAGCTTGTTGCAGATTTTCCTTGAGATATTTCAAAATGTCATGGCTCTATTGAAGCATATCCTTTGCCTGTGGAACTCTACTATCACCAAACACCAAATCTACAAAGTTAGGAGCATGATAACCATAAAGAGCCATAAAAGGAGACATCTTAATAGACATGTTGGTGTACGTTTTATCATCCACCGAACACATAGAATAAAATTTCCAAAGACACTCTATCCTCTCTTGAAAAACCACCGCGTATGCTAAGATTGAGAGAAGATCATATGGCGATTCCAAGGTTTCTTTTCTCAGGTCATGACGTGTGGATAAGCTCAATGGGCATTATGATTTGCTGGTAATACACAAAGGGACTTACGTAAAGAATTCTTCACAAGTTCGGGACTTAGACAGATTTATCATTAAAGGCTTCTTCAATTGGGACTTTCAATTTGGATCTCACAAAAGGTGCAAAAAGATAAGGGCTTAGAAGATCTATTCTATGCCTAAGAATTTAAGAGATAGTAAAGATTCGGTGAAGGGAATAACCACGCTTTGTTTCGCCGCCCTGGGACAACTATGCAAAGTGGGTGCAATCTTCAAAGGGTGTGATTATAATTTAAAAGTCTCGAATGAGACCGATGTTAGGCGTCCACAATCACAAGGTTAGGCTAACTATACGCATCGAATGCAAATCATCCATCCGAAGAAAGTATGAGCAATATTTCACCATTTAATCTATACGATCAATCTCGCGTTCACTTAACCAATATTCAAAGCAAATTCTATTTAATTTAATTCTAACTCTAATCCATGGTAGAAGAAGTTATGCAACCTTGCTTACTTCTTGACAATAAAAGTGATTCAAAGCAAATCATGCATAAGAGCTTTTATTATCGGAAATAGTCTCAATGCAACAATTTGATACGCTGTCTCCACACAAATGAAAGTGAGAGATCACCAGTTTAAATAGAGTTCTCAAAATCAAATGAAAGGCCAAGATTAAAACAACATCAACGCTAATTAGGGTTGCCCAAAATAACATCAGTTAACATCCAACAAACAAGCAGTAACAAGTAGTGAAGTGGCAGTTGGATCTATTTTCAAGGGAAGGCATCCCTATCTTCTTGGGCAACATTGTGCTTGATGAATCTGGACACGACTGTGACAACTTCCTCCATCGTGACTGGTGGCAGCATGCTTATCCTGAATTCAAGCCCGTCCAAATCCTCAGCACATTTGGCGAAGGTGCCCTCCCAATCTGCCTCCTGTCTCGCAAAATCAGTCCAGATGGCCAAGAGATTCACCACTTTTGCGAAATCCTGTCTCATAATTGGTCTAGTAGCAAAGAAGAAAACTTCCTGAACCTTATGCCTGAACCTCTCTAGTTGCATATCATTTTCCTGGACAATCTCTCAGTCAAACACATCTGCAGCTATCATATAAAACTGCTCCTGGATTTCTTTAACTTGCTCCTCAACTCTAAGCCCATTCGCCTTTGCCTTCTCCAGAACTTCGTTTCGTATAGTCACTACCCAAAACCAATGGTGAAAATCATAAGCTGCTCCTGCAGCAATCACCTTTCCTTCGACCAATTTTTCCCATGGAATGCCCTTTAGTACTTTGAGGCATGGAATGAGCCTCTCCTAAATATCTGGGAGGGTGTCCCAAGTTTCCACCATGTCAACCAATCTGGAAAGAAAAGAAGAAGTTTGTCCGTAGGCAAGCGCCAATTTCTCCATGAACAAGGCTGCTTCTGTGCCCTCGCTTACCATCCATTCCTGGGCCTCCTTGGCCGTGACTATCCCTTGCTCCACATCCTTGGCCATCTCCTGCGAGGAATTGAGAAGAGGAGGAGCTAGTGCATCATCCTGATTAAGTGGCTGGGTCAGATGCTGTATGTACTCCTTCAGGCGTTCGACCTCCCTTTTGTATTCCTTCTTTTTTGCCACTTCTTTTTCCAATCTCGCCTTGACGGTTGAGACGGAATTATCCAGTTCTTCCACTTCCTGGCCTTTTGTTGTTGGGCCAAGATCTATAGTGGTTATGGCGTATTCCTGGGGAGTGATCTCATCCTGTGCTTTATCCACTGTTGGTGCTGCGATATGTATGGAACGGCTGCTGGCTTCGTCCCTCTGAATGGTGGAAAATTTCTTGGCAGGTTTCTTAGTAGCAACCTGTTCCAACCTTGCCAAGAAATCCGTAGTATCATCTTATTCTTGGGCCTCGACTGGTGCCTAAATCTTCATCCTCTCCATCAGCCAATCCAAAATGGTAGGCTGCTCGATACCATCTTCCTCCTGTGCGTTCCCTTCATTTGGAATATCCAAGACTCCTCTGAGGGCGGAAATCATTCCCTCTTCGAAGTCATCATTTTGGACTTCCACTTCATTATCTGAATCCAGTATTTTTGTGCCTGTAGGAGATGAGGGCTCATTGTTATCCAACTGGATAGGCTCATTGTTCTTTTCCTGAATTGCAGGTCTCATCATTTCAGCGAAGGATTCGTCTGCGGTAGCCACCAGCTCATCAATGTTCCTAGACGCCGCAGAACGAGATGGTTCTATCTTCTGTCTTTTCTAGACAGGCTCTATGCTTGCAA
This sequence comes from Sequoia sempervirens, assembly GCA_007258455.2. NCBI lineage: Eukaryota > Viridiplantae > Streptophyta > Pinopsida > Cupressales > Cupressaceae > Sequoia > Sequoia sempervirens. Next base: position 19,627 of record VDFB02367990.1, on the reverse strand, counting down.
CTACTTTCCTCTTCTCGCCAATCTCAACTAAATCATCATAATGGGATGTGCCAGCATTTGAGGAGTATGACTCTGTCTTGCTTAGTAAATCATACGTGAGCGCTATCCTTTTCTGCCTCAACTCCTGGACCTGATGGTCGACCCACCACTGAGAGTACTTGATCACTGGTCTCATCAATGTCGCCAAATCTGAATGTTTAGGCTCGAACCACCTCACGGAAGGAAGAGGTCGGCTCTCCTTGAAACACGGCTAGACATAATTTCCATTGTCCTGCAACTGATCAGGCACCCAGCAAAGTTCGGTCGCCCTTATAAAGTCCACTGGCACTCTAGACCACAATCTTCTCCTGACTTCGTACTCATCAACGGCGTTTGCCTAGAAGTCCTCCAATTCAACTTTGTGTTTGTATCTTCTTCCATTCACTACCCAAATATGATGATGCGGGTCAAAATTGGCCTTGGACTTATAGGCTGTGAACAGGTACCACTGGATCTCTAGCCTGGCGCCCTCGGCTGCTTGCGTTGATGGACAGGACTCTAACATATTCCCAATAAAGAATGGGAATGCAACAGCTGCCTTCTTACTTGGCCTCTGGATGTTCTGGTATTCTTCCAGCTGCCTTAGGACTTCATGCAAAATCATCCGATTTGTTGGATAGATAGGAAACTTGTAAGGATTTCCAGTGAATCCTTGGATCCTGACATATGTAAATTTTGGAAACTGGATAAACCAGGATCCATACCCACTGATCAAACTTTTTGCTTCATGACTCAACCTTTGATGCGTTCCTCCCTGAAGTTTTCTTGTGATATACATTAAAAAAGCATCGTGCACCCGCCTGAAATGAGATTTCTCCTTAGCTGAAGTTGCGGGTAGCAATCCTAAGGCTTGAGTTCATTTTCTCCATTGCCAACTTTGCCTTTGCAAACCAGTCCTGTGTATTTATATGTCGTAGCCAATAAATAGATAATGTACGAGCTCATGTGAAAAGACTTGGCCTTTTCCAAATTGGTCAGCTACTCGTGAAGAATGCCGCTTATCATTCGAGACCAGTTGAACATCTTCACGCCAGAAGTGACTTCGTCTATAAAATAATACATCCATGTTTCAAAATATGCATCTTGTGGGTTGCCAGCTATCATGTTCAGCATCAAGATGATATCCCCATAGTCCTTTTTAAAATCTGTCTGGCGTGGCTTCTTAGGCATTTTCTTCGTGGATGGTCTAGGCTTCTCTAGCCATGCCTTATTAACATTTGTGGCGCATAACTCAGACTGGCTGTCATACAATCCCTTGGCTTCCTCCTTGGTTTTGTAGATGGTACGGGAATGTGCTGGGATGTCGAATGTCTCCTGTATTGCCACCTCGCCAAGGTGAGCCAGAATCCTTCTGTCAGGTGCAACGATTTGTCTTTTCTGAGCATTGTAGTGGATGGCACATTCTACCATTAACTCAGCATAGTCCATTGCAGGCGAGAATCTAGCTGTTTGAAAAATTCCATTCCTCACCATTCGTCTGGCAATTGGTATCGGAAGTCCCTTATGTCCATATACTCTTTTCTTGAACTCTACGAAGTCAACATGTCCCAGATCAGTGTCTACAACATTTTTCCATTTTGAATTTATCTTTGACTCTCACTGTACCCCCTTGCTGGAGAACTTCATTGGCACCCTCTTCGATGATTCTCCTGCCGTGGTCATCAACCTGTAGTAAAATACTAACATTAATACAAAGACTTTAAAATATAATTCACTTTCGTGCCTTGTGTTCAAATATTTTACTTTCAGCTCATTAAATAATTAAACTTATGTGAAAAAGCAAGCTGAAAGTAAATGAATTTAATTGAAATTTAGCCAGAACTTAGCAAGAAGGAAAAAGACAGAAGGAGAAATGATGAGTTTATCCAATTGAACTCCAAACCCCAGGAAAGAACTTCTAGCTACAGATCAGATTCAAACTTCGAGAATTTAATCAAAAATCAAGTGTCAAAGTGCGCCTGTCTTGCTGAGAAGTTCGACTTTCAGCAAATAAATCCTTCACTTCTTCGAAAAATTACTTCCTCAGCATAAAATTATTCCTTCCTAAAAAAACCGATCTTGCCTGCAGTAAATTGATCATCTTACAATTTCAAGAGATTAGCTTCTCTTCAGCTGTGTTTGTGAAAAATGGGTTGCTAAAACTCATTATAATGCTGAAGAATTCGATTTGTTTTAGCAACTGCCTCTTTCTCTCTCGATTTCGATTTGTTTTCGCTTCTTCAAACAAGCAAGTTTCCATTTTTTTTCGAAAATACTCCATGGCAAGCTTATCCAGGCAAATCTCTTTAATTTTCCAAAATTCAATTTTTGCTAGATGTTTATCTTTAATTTTCGAAATTTTGAAAAAAAACATTAAATGTCCAATTAAATTCGATTTTTTCAAGTTTTAATTCATGGAGAATTTAATTTTGCCCATGGATTTTATCTTTGTTCGGCGCAATTTATTTTCTTTCAATGCATCTCTGGTGAATTTTATTTCATCTAAGGCATTTTAGATTTCTAAGTATTGGAAATAAATTATTAAAATATTAAAATATTTAATTCTTTTCCAACCCGTTTGTTTTTGGACCCATGGCTAATTTAATTTTTCTCCCTTTTTCTTTGGCTAAATTTTTATTTTCCAAATTTATTTCAATTTTCGTCTAGCCAAGTTAAAATTTTAGCCATCCTGTCAATAAATGTTACGCTAGATCCTCATTTTCTTCTGCCATGGCGGGCTTCGAATTGTGCCAGGCACATTTTCTCATGCCGAAATCAATTTTTTCCTTGCTTGGACGAATTTCTCTAGGCAAAGTATATGTTTGGATGTCTTCCTTAGGCAAAATTCCATGATACTTAGACAAAATTTTAACCTCTTTGGCCTAGGATGAACTTTCTTGCCTCTTTGCCATGTACATTTCCCTCTGTGCACTTAGTCAAATTCACCAATCTTTGTCCTAGGCCTCATACTTAGGCAAATTTTTAATCATTTCTCCTCTTTCTTATGCTAGGCGGACTTCACACTTCCTTTGCCATGGCCTAGGCGGATTTCCTCAAGTTCTTTCTATCCTCCATCAAGGCATGGTAGACTTTCTCAAGCTCTTGACATTTTCCTTTCACACTCATGCTTAGCCAAAATTCACATTTTCCTTTTCTAAGCCTCTAGACTTAGACAAATTTCAAATTTTTTCCTCCAAGGCATCAAACACTTAGCAAATTTTTTCAATTTTCCCCCTTCTCATGCTTAGGCGGACTTCACAAGTTCCTTGCCAAGGATGGGTGGACTTTGGAAGTGTCTTTCCATTCCTCTCTCAAGGCATGGCGGACTTTGGAGGTGTCATGCCAAGTCAAGGGCAGACTTTGAAGGGTCTTTGCCATTTTTCTCTAAGGCATGGCGAACTTTGGAAGTGTCTTGCCATCTTTCCTTTATGGCAAGGGCGGACTTCAACACCTTTATGCCATGTCCCTCAAATTAAGGGCCGACATCTTCATTCTCTTTTTTGATGGCGAACTCTCCATCCTTACCTTTCCTCCTTTATAGGGCCGACTTTGTTAATGGCTGAACATGTTCTCTTGATGGCGAATTTTCCAGACTTGGGCAAAATTTATCATGAATTTCATGCCCTTTGGTTGATTTTTTCTCAGATTTTGACTGATTGTTCCATATTTTTCCATGCTTTTGGGTTGATTTTCTCAGATTTTCCCTTGCTTTTCCATGCTTTTCCTGATTTTTTACTTTATTTTTTTATTTTCACTTTGATTTTTCAATGATTTTTCAATTTTTTTGGTTGATTTTTTGGATCTAAAGATGGAAACATTGACCCGTTGACCAGGGTTGACTTCTAAAAATAAAAAAAAGCAAAATCCCCAAAAATAGGGAACCCCGTTTGGTCCAAAAATGCCAAAACTGAAAAAGCAAAAAAGCAGATTCCCTAAAAAATAGGAAGTGTCAGAATTGGCCGAAAGCACAGGCGATCCTCGTCTCTTGGACCTTCTGAGCCCTTCCATGACGTTTAGGCACTAATTTAGGCATGGATTATTGACTTGGCTCAGATGACTCTCAAAAGACTGACTTGAAACTCTAAAAGAAGTGACCTCCTGAAACCATTGCGCAGAGGAAAAACCCTAAAAACTAGCAAACTACTGGGGGTTCCCGTTTGCAATGGGGCGATGTGTGAAAAGGTCACAACAAGACATATGATAGGAAGAGTTGTAGCAATACTCTCCCAAATGAAGCCACTTAATCCAAGCTCTTTGCTGCCCCGAAACATAATTTCTAAGGTAGCTTTCTAGCCACTTGTTGTCAATCTCGAATTGCCCATCTGTTTGTGGATGATAACTAGTGCTTGGAGTAAACACTGTTCCACTCAACCTGAAGATCTCTTGCCAAAAAGCACTTAGGAACTTGTTGTCCCTATCACTGACAATGGTTTTAGGTAACCCATGCAAACGAAAAACTTCTCTAAAGAATAACTCAGCCACTTGAGCTGCTGTAAATGAAGTTGTGACAGTATAAAAATGGGCAAATTTTGTTAATCTATCTACCACAACAAAAATGCAATCACGTCCTTGCATCTTAAACAACCCAGTGATAAAATCCATTGCAATGCTCTCCCATTTTTTATTTGGAATTGGCAAGGGCTACAAAAAACCAGCTGGAAAAGAATGTTCATTTTTATTCTTTTGGCAAATAAAACATTCTCTTATGTAATTCATGATCTCTTCCTTCATCCCTTTCCAAGCAAACGTTTCTCTAATCTGCTTGTAAGTCTTGAATATGCTTTGATGACCAGCAAGGGGAACATCATGAAAATACTATAGAATCTTCTTTTTAAGCTTAGATTCATGCACTAAAAAGATCCTACCTTTATAGAGAATTAACCCATCAACAAACTTATATCTTTCATCAACCAGATCACCTTCAAACAAGTTGGTTGCAAACGGATTTTTAGCGTAATCAGCAGCAATTAACTCCTTCCAATCTGCTGATAACTCACAAAGTGACTACAAATGGGGTCTTCTTCAAAGAGACATATTTAATGTCAAAGTCATATGCTTGGAGCTTACTTACCCACTTTTGTTGCCTTTTAGTCAAATCCTTTTGGCGCGTAAAATGTTTAAGATTGTTGTGATCAGTCTTAACAACAAATTTGCTTCCCACCGAATATTGATGAAACTTAGACAAAGCGTGCATGATGGAAAGCATTTCTTTGTCATAAATTGAGTAATTTTTTTCTGCTCCTCTCAACTTCCTGCTTTCGAAGACAATGGGATGTTTGTCTTGCATTTAAACAGCTCCAACACCTTCACTCGAAGCATCACATTGCAATTCAAATGGTTTTGTGAAATCCGGAAGAGCCAATACTGGACATGAACTCATGATGTACTTAAACTTGTCAAACACTTCTTATGCCTTGTTTGTCCATTGGAAAGCTCCTTTCTTTGTGAGATTTGTAAGGGGAGCTGCCATATGTGAATAGCCCTTAACAAATCTTCTATAAAAACACATAAGCCCAAAAATCCCTTCAAAAGAGAACCATTCTTTGGAGGAGGCCAATCAAGAATGGCCTTTATCTTCTCAGGATCAACTTTGACACCCTTAGCATTGATGATGTGGCCAAGGTACAACAGTTCCGTCATCCCGAACTCACATTTTGACTCTTTGGCAAACAAGCATTCTGCCTCCAAGATGCTAAGCGCTTCTTCTAAGTGTTTGAGGTGCTCTTCCCAAGACTTACTAAAATTGAGGATATCATCGAAGAAGATGAGCATGAACTTCCTCAATTGCTATCTAAAGATCTTGTTCATACAAGATTGAAATGTTGCTCAAGCATTTGTCAATCCGAAAGGCATGACAAGAAACTCAAAATGCCCAAAATGGCATCTAAATGCTGTTTTTTCTATATTTGCTTCCCTCATCCTGATTTCATGATAACTAGAATGGAGATCAATCTTCGAAAAGAACATAGCCCCATGGAGCTCATCAATAAGCTCATCTATCCTTGGAATAGGATATCTATTCTTAATTGTTTTTTGATTCAATGCACTATAGTCAACACACATGCGCATTGTGCTATCCTTCTTTTTGACTAGCACCAGTGTTGAAGCAAAAGGACTTTTGCTTTACCTAATGAACCCCATCTCCAATAGCTCCTTGATGGCCTTTTCTATTTCATCTTTCTGCTTCTTTGGATAACGATATGCTGTGGTGATGACAGGATTTTCTCCTTCTTCTAACTCAATAACATGCTCACAACCTCTTTCAAGAGGTCTCCCAGGAGGTAGGCTACCAAAGACTTTGCTTGTAATGTCCCCGTTTTAGCTGACATTGTTTGTTGAGGAGTGAGCCTATCATTTTGAGCCTTGTAGGCTGATAGATTTGATTAGAGGGTTGTCCATGGCGTTATCCAGAGTTTCGAGACATCACTCCATCAGTTGATTCGGGTTTGGGCCTTTGCAGAGACTTACAAAGTGATATTCAGACACTTACTATTTATAGTAAGTCAGGCAGACAGGGGTTACTATTTCTACAGGCACCTGGTCCAAATGGTCATCTCAGTTTCGACCCAGTTTGACAGTTTGATGAGCAAACGGATGAATAAGGGAGCATTTAATAATAATTAAATGATTATTATTATGACTTTATATTATAAAGTCACTTTAATGAAATATTAAAGTTATTATTAATGGCAAATTATAAAGTATTTAATACTTTATAATAAAGGAGGAAAAAATTAATATTAAATGAGTTTTAATACTCATTTATAAAAAGGATGCCATTTATTAATAATTTGCCTAAGTCTCTAAAAGGGCGAATTATTATATTATTAAATGCAATTAAGTTGATTTTTTGAAAAGGGTCGAACTTTTGAGGAAAAGTTATATATTTCTCTTGAAGGCAAATCAAACTCATTATTGATGATCATTTGAATTTGTCTTTTCTCTCTGAGAACATTTGGAGTTGGAGAAACAAGGGTTTCTGCAATCAGGCTTTGGAGAACGTTCCCTCTTTAGAGTCAAGCTTTCTGAGGTTGTGAAAGACCAGCTGAAGTTAGCTTATCGGGTTGGCTTCATCTAGAAGTCAAAATTGTGCATCATTGGAAGAAGTTATATCAATTATTCAAGGGTTTCAAAGAATATCTACTTGCAGATTTAAAAGGCATTGAAGATACATTGAAAAATGTTTATTACTGTTGTTGTGCCTTCACATTTTGAGGTTATCGTCTTGCTGCTACAGTAACGTGAATAGACCTGCGCTATAGTACTCACGCTACAGTAATACTTCCAACCTCTTGAGCAGATTTCTTCTCCACTTCGGGCGGCTAGGGTCCTTGATCCATGTACAACAATTTATGGTGGGAAGTGTTGATGTGACTTTTGTGACTGCACCAATCAGCAGAACAAAGTTGTCCGAAGGCTACTCCATTCTCTCTTGATCAAAGTATTCCACACGCTAAGATTGCTAGAAAGTTCATGTGTTCAACTCGAAAGTTTCGAAATACTTTGGAATACCCTCAGTTGATTCGTTGTGAATTGTTGTTTTCACGAGGGGACTTACACAATCGTTCATAACACTTGTAGCTAACAATAGATGGATGATTTAGAAGGGATTTATGTAATGCGAATGATTTTGCAATTGGGTACGTTTTCCTAAATCTAACCGGGAATATGAGGAATTCAAAAGGATGCAGGGTTCAAAAAGCTTAAGTTCTATTCTAAATGCAGGATATGTGGGGTTTGATTTCAGCAGACTTCGACCGGATTTCACCTAGCCTCACGTCAGACAGCTTTAGCAAAATCAGTGCAATCTTCAAGGGAGTAGTAGAAGATATTCAGATTATAATTCGACATACATATACCATCAAAACGACGCATACAAGTATACGAATCACAATCAAAGTTAAACTCAAAATGGTTTCCAGTCGACCACGCAAGGCGAACTTGCCATCAACAAGTTGCTAGTGGTATGGAATGAAATGAAGCTACTTCAATGAAACACCACAAATCCACAATTAACTACTCGTATGAAAATTACTCCTACTTGAAGTCAAAAGATGAAGAAGCCTCACTAACTATTCATAACAAAAGGGGAGTTCACCATCAATGAAATTCTCTTATTATGAAAGCCTTCATGACAATTTCTTATAAAATTCTCAAAGGGAGAATTTCCCTTCTCCTTCAAACAATGCAAATGAAACTATTCTAACTATCTCTAGTAAAATGTCTACTCTCTAGTGTCTCCTCGGTGCTAATCTTAATTCTAATGAATTACAAATGAGGGGGACTCCCCCTTTTATAGACAGCCCAGTCCAATGGACGACTCAAATTACAATCAAATAAAAGGCTCAGAGTGAGCCACCTCAGCCCTAACCCTAAAAACTGCTAGAATAGGGAGTGGTACATTAAATGAATCAAAGATTCCCACTCACTCCCAAAATAGTAAAGGCAATTAATGCCCACAATCAGTCTTCTAGAAGATCATCATCCAGAAAAGCGTTCCCGTTTTCTTTCTCCTTGGTTGCAAAATCAATGAATCTAGCAAGCACAGCCTCAACCTCCTGAACTGAAATAGGTGGAATGTAATCGAGTTGAAACTCTAACACCGTGACTGACTGCTCATGGCATGCACAAGATTTTCTCCAAGCAACTAAGGAATCATGTGTACTTTGAATCAAGCTGGAGAAAGTGGAAGTATTTTCGAAGTCATCCTGCACGAAAGCCTTCACCTCTGAGAAGAAAGGTGCCAGCTTACCCCTCAAATTATCAGTAGTCACCTCATTGGGATTCAAGCGTCTAGCAAAGATTGCCTCCAAAGTATTCTGGACTCCATCAATATGTTTGCCATAGCCTTCTGAACTCTAGCTGAATCCGCCTGTGCTGCGTCAAAGAAACCTCGTTCTGTGACTAGTGAAGAGTACCATCTAGAAAAATTATACCTATCACCCTCCTGAATGACTCCTCCATCAATCAGCATCCGCGAAGGCGTATGCCTCAATGCCTCTAGACGCTGAATGACTTTGCTCTGATAGATGGAAGCATCGCCCCAAGCCTGATCAACCGCTTCCATCCGTGCCAAAATGCTGGAAGCCTGCTGGAAAGCATTAGCAAGGTCTTCCATAAACTTTTCTATCTCGACACGAACTCCTATAACCCACTTATCTGCCTCCTGTGCCATCTTCTTCAACTCCAACAAGCCGCTAACTGACTCTCTGGATAATTCGGCTGGAAGCTCTATTGTCAAAATCTCCTTCCCACAAGGATGAGACAACTGCTGCATGTATCCTACCAAGGCCTTATGCTCCCTCTTCAACCTTTTATACTTTCCTTCTTGAACAATCTATCCTTGAGCGCCTGATAGGAGTTATCACACTCCTCGACAATCTGTGCACCTGTGGGGCATCCTAACTCCATAGTTGTGATCACATAATTTTCTGGCACTGCTTCATCTCGATCACAATCAACTCGTGGCACTGCTACATGGAGGGTGTGAGAGCCATCATCATCAGTAGATATCTTTGAAAATTTTCGAGCTCTCTTCTTTTGTGGAGGTGCATTGACCCTGTTCAACAACTCTTCCATCTCAACTGTTGGATCAATCTCCTCACTGGGCTTCCTTCTCATCCTATCTCTGAGCCAATCAGGTACTACATATTGTATATCAAATGGCTGCTCCTCTCGTGCGTCTACTTCACGGACTTGTTCTACTTCAATTTCATTCTAGCGAGGCTCATCGGCCTCTAGTGGCTGAGTGTCTCCTGAAACTGCATCATCTTCCAAAGCCGTCTCTAGCTCATGCTGAAAATGGACATCCGTGGCCGTCACCTCATCATCTTGCTGATCATCTATGATAGGTGCATTAACACTCTGACCAACCGATTCTCTCCTTGGTGGCTGATTTTCTTCGTGTACCTCCTACACTTGGTTCAATGCATTTCTCTGATCAGAAAACAAAGAAACCTCCTGTATGCTTGGAGAACGTGTCTCCAATGGCGCGGGTGACCCAACTCTAAGAGGTTCCGATTGAACTGGCTCCTGCCAAATTTGCTCCTTCCTTCGAGGTTTTGGACCCCGAGTAATTTGTTTCTTCCTGCTGGTGGTGGGTGTCCTATGATCTCCCATCAAGTTGTAGGTCAAAGAAACTGACCTACTCTTCAATCTGCTCAAATGTCTATCAACCCATGCTCTGGTAAATGTCAAGACCGGAATGCAAAGTGTGTCCAAAACAGCAATCTCTGGTTCTGACCAATCAGGAAGTGGAAGCGAAGTATCTCTCACTGCCTCATAATCTGGGTGGAGAACGTTCATGTCCTCGCTCACCTGGTCCGGCACTGGAATGACTTCACACTCCCTGATCATACTCAACGGCAACCTAGAGAACACCCTCTTCCTGATCTCTGCTTCATCTGATGCACCAGCCCAATAATTCTCAATATTCACCTTATGCTTAAATTCTTCTGACTGTATCCACCTGATGTTATTGTGTGGATCATAATGCTGCCTGCTGGTGTGATAGGAAAAGTGATAAAATTGAAGCTCACTTTCAGCTTCTCTAGCCGCTTGCAGTGTAGGACACACCTCATCTGAATTGCCCATGACAAGTGGGAAGTCAACTCCACCCTTCTTTTTCTTCTGAATCTTATCATAGGCAACTAGTTGCCTAGATATCTCTAACATTCAAATTCTGTTGGTTGGGTACTTAGGTAGCCTATATGGGTATGAGGAAAAACCTTGCAGCCTAATGTAAGAAAACTTCGGAAACTATATAAACCAGCACCCATACCTTTCAATCAACTCCTGAGCTTCCTTCGAGATCCTGTGATGAGTACGCTGCTGAAGTGATCTCATGATGTGCATGGTGAAAGCGTCATTGACACGCTTGTAATGGGTAGTGCTTGTCAAGTGCAGCTGCGGACAAGCCTCATGAATTTTGAACTGATGGGAACCACAACCCACTGGTTCCTTGTATGAAATCCCTCTATATCTCGTCATCCGAGCCAACATATAAATAAGATAGGAGCCCATGTAAAATGTCTTCGTTCTCCTCAAACTCTGGAGCTGCTCATGTAAATTGTCACTGATCATTGCGGCCCAATCGACATGCTCCTTTCCATCCAGCACGAGGTTGATGTAATAAAACATCCATGGCTCAAAAATAAAAGACTAAGGGCAGCCTCCGACTCTACTTAGCATCTAGATTAAGTCACAGTACTCCTGCTTCAAATCATTTGATATGATTTGCCCTGGCGGCTTCGTACGAGAGGGCCTAGGCTTGTTCATCCAGCAAGTATTAATTGCCTCCGTACATCTCTCGAATGAAGAAGCATACATTCGCTCAGCACGCTCTCTTGTTTTGTAAATCATCTTCTTGTGCACTGGAATTCCGAAAGCTTCGTCGATAGCATCAAGAGTAAGGTTGGCGAGCACGTGACCATCCGGTGAGACAACTGATCTGCAGTCTGGATCATAGCAATTGGCGCACTCCATCATCAACTCTGGACATTGAATAGCCGGCGGGAAACCAGCAGCAACATATAATCCACTTCGAACCATATTGTGTGAGTTGATCGAAGGTTGGTGATTGCCCATTCCAAGCATTCAATTCCTAAAGGTCTCCAAGTTGAAAGAACCAAGGTTTGTGTCAGCCAATTTGCCCAACTTCAAGGTGAACTTCAACTATGGCATGAAGGATTTGCTCAGTTTTTTGATCACAGCCTGCCTGGATGCACCGTTGTTGTCCTTTCCAATTGTTCTTACTTTAGCCATCTCAACTTCTCCTTCAACAAGTTCGAGCTTTCAATACTTAGAAAATTTCTAAGCAAGCTTCAACACTTCACTTCACACTCAGCAACTCGTACTTCAACAACTTTAAATGACTTAGCAAATTTCTTAGCTGGCTGCAGCAACTTCACTCACTTCAAGTCGTACCTTTTCAGCTTCAGCAACAAACTCAGATTTCAATCTTCAACTTCAGCAATCTTCTTTTTCTCAAATCGATTTTCTCACTTGCAATGGCAACTTCAAACTTCAGCAACAAATTTTGAACTTCTTCAATACCTTCAGCCTCAGCAACTGCAACACTAAACTCAGAGCAAATTTGATTTTCTCCAGCTGTGAAAAGAATGAATGAATCTTCAACTCGTATAGGGAATTTGAATTCTAGAAGGAGGCTAAGTTTAGCTAGTACATTAAATCTCCACTACTTCATTTCAAGAATTCAAATTTTCCCTCCTCTGGCATTTTCGACACTTGTCTTTCGACATTCAGAATCTTGGCCTTCTAGAAGTTCAACTTTGATTGGCATACTTTAAATTCACTTTCAAAAATGTTTATTTTAAAATCATCTTTTAACAATTTCCATTCACCAGCCGAAGTTCTGTCGTGCAAATTTTAAATTTTAATCACCTCTGACGCTCCGAAAAATTCATCTGTGAAGAACTCAATCAAAATCATCTAGGCAATTCACTTCACATTCATCGTCTGGAAAAATTTCATCTTGGAAACACATTTTATTTAATTTGCCTTAGAAAATTTTAAATTTTCCCTTAGGAAAATTTCACAACTAGAGTGCCGATTAAATTCTTCATCCGAAAGGTGTTGGCGAAGTGCAGAAGACATAGAAATCCGTTTCTCATCGAAGATCATCAGTACCTAGAAGAAAATTTTCTCCAAAATGCGATGAATCCATGGGTATACAACGAACGGGTTCATTTAATTTTTTTAATTTTGAACCTTAGAAAAATATTTTCTTATGAAATTTAACCCATTCTTCATATCTGTGAACATCCTGTGTTGCTCTTACTTGGAAATTTTTAAATCCATCCTGCAATGCCAGCACTCTCTGATTTCATCTCTGGCAATTCATTCATGCTTCAGGAAAATTTCATCATTCTTCATGTCTGGGCGTAATTTCCTAAGAAAATATTTTTCCTTAAAAAAAATTTGAATCACTTTGCATTTCAAAATTTTTCCTTAGGAAAATTTATCCAACTTCATCCATTTTGCTTGTGGTGACGAAATTTTTTTATCTATTCACTTAGAAAATTTTCCTTTTAAATGCCAAGGGCGCATATTATATACCATGAAGGACATACTTCTTTTTAGAATTCTAACGCCTAGCATATTTAAATTCCCATGCCTTAGCAATTACCATCTCACTTATCAACTTTATTTCACCACCTTTACACTCCACTTTAGGCGCAAACATACTTCATGAAGGATATTATTCCCACGCCTAGCATACTCTTTATTTCATTCACCAGCTTATGTCATCACCCTGTGTTCAACGTCTAGCACATTTTACTTAACACTTCCATCACCTTGTTTCCCCTTTACATCTTAGGCGCACTTCATGTACCATGGAGAACATTCTCAACGCCTTTGCTTTGACTTGTTGACCTCCTTGTAGTATGGGCGCACTTTCCATGATGTGAAGGATGGGCGCATTTGCTAGGTGATGAAGGATGACCCTTGAGCTTCTTTCTTTTTGTCTTCACATGGTCTTTGCTTGGGCGCATATCATACTTGAGGGAGACTGAAACTTCACTTAGAAAATATTTTGCATGTCATCACCTTGAGGGCGCATTTGGCTATGTTTGGTGGATGAAAGTTTGTTGACCTTTTGACTTTCTAACCTTGGGCGCATTCTAGCATGTGTGAAGGATGGGTGCATATGGAAGGTAAGGAGGAATGAGTCCATGCCTTAGAATTTTTTATTATTTGAACACCTAGCATCTTGCTTGTGAGGGCGCAAATGGAGGGTGGTGGAGGATATCCCTTTTTTACTTAGAAAATTTTCTAGCATGAGACCTTGCATGAGGTCGCATTCTGCCATAGGAGGTGGATGAAATTCTTAGAAAATTTCATGTCTCTTCATCCTTGAGGGCGCATTTAGACAAGGTAGGAGGATAAACTTGACACTTAGGAATTTTCCTGACCCCAGCTGAAGATGGGTGCATTTGAAAGGTGGTGCAGGATGAAGTCTTAGACTTAGCCTTTTTTTTCTTTTTCGTCTTTGCCAACTTCTCCATGCCTTACTATAAATAGTAAGTCCCTTGATTTTCACACTTTAGAAGCTCAGATTGCCTTGAAATCTTGAACATTGCATCTTCATGACCTCGTTAGCCCGTTGACATTGCCACTCTGAGCTGACCTGCTAAAAATAGCATGTTTCTAGAGGTGAGTTACTATTTATAGTACTTGCTCGTTTCTGATATCTCCACAACTCTGTTTGATTTGAAATTCGAATGATGCGCTCCTCACCATGTGACCTGCCTGTTGACATCGACACCTGCTGCTGACTTGCTATTTTTAGCCTGCTTCTGAAATGACTTACTATAAATAGTAAGTGCTTCGTTTGCCTTCAAATTTTACTAGCGGATAGCTTGAAAGATGCTGATCGCGGTGGTATACACCGGTTTTCAAAAATTCTGACTTTTTACCCCTCTCTTTGGGTCCCGAAGCTGGAAACCCTAATTTTTTTTGCATGAATATCAAATGATCTCCGTTTGTTCTTGTTGCTGTTGCATTGCGATCAGCTCGTGATTTTGAAGTGTTGGGAGGCAGTTGCCGGGATGCATTTGCTAAAAATAGTAAGTTCCTAAATGAGTGATCATCTTCGTTTGCATGTCACATCACTGCGAAGCTTTCGAAAAACCCATAAGGAATATGCCGACATGCGTTGAAAAACTCTGCATCTAAGCCCTGAAATTGGCTCCGGAAGCCGAACTGCTAAAAATAGAAAGTTGCTCGTTTCAGCTCAAATTTTGCCAGTGAGTAGCATAATGTGTTTTGGATGCGGCGTGATTGTCGGAATTTGAAGAATGCTAACGGTACACACGGAATTGCACACTTACTAAAAATTAGTAAGTTACCAGAATCTGATGAAGTTCCAGTGGAAACCTGCCAGAAGCATGCTGACAATAACGTTAATCTCTGATTTCAATATATTCATCTTGTTCAACCTCGGACTGAGCAGAAAGATTGAAACCCTAATTTTCAAACCTGGCCAAATTTCACGTTTGAATTCAATGGCAGGCACGTCCCCCGAAAGGCAGATAGCAGAGAAGAGACAGACAGAGAAAGAGAGACAAAACAAAGCCAAAAAGACTGGAATGAAGCAAAAATTAGGGGTCCCCATTTTGAATGGGGCGATGTGTGAAAAGGTCACAATAGGAAGAAACGAATTTCTAGAGTTGGCTGTACCAAAAATCAGTCATCTTGAAGGCTGCAAATAAAAATTCCAGATTTCAAATAAAAATTGGAGGTTGCAATTTTGGGTATGTCTTGTTGAAAATTATTAATTGTAATATCTCTATTATCTAATTAAAGAGTTTGCAACCCTTATTCAGCTTATATTGTTCTTAGTTTGCAATTCCTTGCATTTCATCTTGCCTGGCAATATTTATAGAGAATTCCAAATAAATCATTTATTGCTCAAAAACACATAGAAATTGCAAACTTCAAACAAAACAAATTTGCACCATTTGTTTATCTATTTGCAAGGGTTAGAGACACTAGGTCTCTTATAGTGGTATCAGAGCTCAGAATTCCTGCCATCCTGTGCTTTTTTAGTTGCTTTTTCAGTCAGATGTGTGTTTTTTCGATGCTTTTTCATGAGTAGAGATATCATTTTCTACAGTAAGGGTAGAGGAAGAGGCAGAGCTGAGGATTGGACAGATCCACCTATTCTTGAAGGTGAGACAGCATCAGGGGTTCTGGGTTTTCATAGATCCAGTTCCAATAGTAGCGAGAACAGTGTCACAACACTGATGGCAGATCGTGAGATCCCTGCAGAGACACATAGGGATTCAGGGAAAGCGCATGCAGAAGGTGATATTACTGATGAGGAGTTTAGATGCAGGCATGACAATATGATGGACATGATGTCCCAGTTGATGGGCACAATGAGGCAGTATACTCCATCCCAAACGCACTATATTCAGATAGGACAGACGAGCAGGACTGAAAGTGTAGACCAGCCTTTAGTGTCAGAACCGCGGTAGTCATCACCTATCTATCATGAGCGTAGGCCAGGACAACCTACATTCATATCTAGAGAGACCTCGCCTTCGACTCCGGAGGCAGAGCAGCAGGGTCATTAGCATGAGTTTCAACCACACAATGGCATGTTAGTGGCAGATGTGACTAGATTTCATGGTGAGTATTTGTCATTAGCACTTGAGATCAAGCAAGCTTTGACTTTTCATGAGTTTATGGATGTGCATAAACCTAGAGGAGGAGGTAGATTTGACCGTAGAGCTCCTTAGCACCAGCAGCCACAGCCACAGGTGAATAGGGATCTTCAACATGTAGTCAGCAAGATTATCTTGCCTTACTTTGATGGCTCAGATAAGAGTTCAGCGAGGTCTTGGGTACAGAAGTTAGACAATTACCTATCATTGAGACCTATGCACGAGGACGAGGCCATTAAGTTTGCTACACTGCATCTTGATGGATTGGCGCATGATTGGTGGCATCACGACATGTACACCCTTGGTCATCACATGGTTACCACCTATCAGGAGTTCACGAGCAGGCTCATAGAGCATTTTGACAAAAAGGACCTAGAACTTTATTTCAGGGAGCTAGCTCAGCTTAGGCAGACAGGCAGTTTGGATTCTTACATTGGTGAATTCCAGAGGGTTGTAGTCATGGTGACAGGTATTTCAGAGAGGAGACTTGTCATTCTCTTCACCGAGGGATTATATGAGCCTATGAGAGGTTGGGTCAAGGCATTTGATCCCCCTACTCCTCAGGAGGCTATGCGGAAGGCAAGGAGTATGGAGTTTTTTGCTCTGAAGAAACAATTTCAGCCTAAAACAAGCACCTTGCCTGTTGAGGAGAGTCATACACCATTTGCAAAACCAAAGAAGAAAACAACAGCAAGAATTGATGATGCAACTCTTGATGAATTTAGGAGGAAACAACTTTGTTATTGGTGCAGAGAACCTTACAGCAAGGAGCATGATTGTCCTTTGAGACCAAAGGGTAGAGCCAATCGTGCCATGTGGGTTTACTTTGGAGATGTTGAGTTTGAGGATTCAGACTAGCAGGCTGTTTCAAAACATGCAAAGGCTGGGAATGCCTCTATGGAGTTTGGGCCCGATGCCAACTTGTCTCCGTTGGTATTATCTGCTAGTGTACGGGATGATTCATTTAGGTTCAGGGAATTAGTGGATGGACAGTGATGTATTGCTATGCTTGACACCGAAGCCACACACAATTTTATTGATGAGAGCTTCGTCAGCAAATGCAGACTCCTGACAGAGGACTTCGTTGGATTCAGAGTTCGGGTGGTAGATGGATATACCCTCATTTGCCCTCAACGAATTTGTAATCTCACCCTCATGCTGAATGATTATGAGTTGCAGGTAGACTTTTATGTGGTCAACCTGGGTGGGATGGATTTAGTGTTGGGTATGAGATGGCTTCAAGACATTAGTGTGTTCACCCTCAACTTGCCTAAAATGGAGATGAGATTGAGGTACAGGGAAAGAAATATGTGTTGAGGGGGACTACAGATGGGAGCCTACGCTCTCTCTCTCGTTAGTGGGAAGAGTGATGATAGTGTTTGGGATCCTACTTGTGCACTGGGGTTTCAGACTCAACTTTCAGAGGAGTTTCATAGTGAGTACACGTTGCAGAGTGTATATGGTTTCATGTTTGAGCCGCACGTACACAATTTGTTTCAGGTGCACAGTTCTGGTATGCACGTGCTTGATATGTTGGATGACAGTATATCTCGTGCAGTTTTAGGGAGTAAGTGTTGCTTGCAGTTTGACCTAGCAGTAATGTTGTCCTAATATCTTTGCACATTTGACGTGCAAAGAAGTCTCCTTGTTCCTTAGTGAAGGCATCTATCTTCTGCACCACCTATGTAGTAATAGCGGGCAACATCCGCTTTATCGTCATGTAGAGCCCACTAAGAATTTCTTTATTTGCATGGAGATCACGACAAAATTGGAAGGCCGGATTTAGGAAACATGCGGTTGCATGGATGGGCCTATGAAGTTGGTTTTTCCATCTCCTATCAATGATATCCCAAATGGGACGATACTTCTCTTCAACTCCACCATAGACTGATCTAATGGCCTCTTTCGCCCTATCCATGCCCTCGTATATGTAGCCCATTGCGAGCTTCTCCCCATCTGCAACTCATAGGAGAACTAGCAAAGGCTCAATAAACTGCAAAGTGCAAACATGTTTCACAAATAAGTGTGAACGAAAATAAACAAATAAAAGTAAGATATAATTAAAAATTAAAACATAATGAATAATTAAATTTTACCTTCAAAATCTCATCCATTGGTGTCCAAAACCCTTGCTCATCAAAAATGCAATCAGCCACAGCAATCCCTGCAGTGCTTGTAGAAAAGGATGAGGAAGACCACTCCTTACTAGTAAACATGCGCCTTAAAGCTGCCCTTGACCGAATCAAGGATTGCATCGTGATAAAATTTGTTGCAAACCTAGTGATGCCAGGACGAGACAACTCCCTCAACCCCATGTATTGCCTCATAAGGTTAAGCACCCATGTGTGATTGTATACAATTTTGCATATGCTTTTTGCTGCTTCCACACATGTTTTGATCCATGGGAGCTTGCCAAGATCCTCCAACATAAGGTCAATGCATTGGGCGGCACATGGAGTCCAAAATATAGTAGGGTGCCTCTCCATCAATAATCTACCAGCAGCAACATAATTTGCTGCATTATCTATCACCACTTGCACTACATTCTCTTCCCCCACATCAGCTATCACCTCCTTTATAGCCTCACACAGGTATGTGGCATTTTTGGATTGGGCAGAAGCATCAATGGACTTCATGAAGATAGTGTCATCTGAAAAAATAAGCAAAACCAATTATTCAATAAATTAAAAAACATAAATCAGCCATATTAAATTATTAATCACTAAATCAAATTCAAATTTCAATGCATTGAGGAAAGTACAATTACCTCTAGAGGAAACTAGGAAATTAAGTAGCGTCCTATTTCTCCTATTAGTCCAACCATCAGTCATGATGGTGCAACCAATCATCCTCCACTGCTTGCGCTGCTCTTCTAATTGTGCTTTCACATATGCCACCTTTTGAGTCAAAAGTGGGCCCTTTAATTCATCTTCACTAGGGGCTTTGAACCCCACCCCACATATGGTTATGGTATGAACCATGTTTTGCCAGAAAGGTGACCTAAAACATGTCAAATAAATTAATAAGTTACATAAGTATTGTAAAATGAAAATTTTTTAAGTTTTTAACTTTAAATTTGAATTCAATAATGAGATACATCTAGATTCTAAAATTTAAATATAAATTTTAAAACAATTAAATGAAAAAGAATTACCTAGCTACATGGAAGGGAATGGTGCAGTAGTACCAAAATTCTGCAATTGTCTTTTTTGCTGCATCATGTGCGTCCTTGTTCCAACCCATTCTCTCAAGTGACGGTTGGGAACCAGGAGTAGTGTGTGGTACAAAATATGAGTCCACCCTAGATTTACGAACTCTAGGGCCAATGCTAATATTGCCACTACCACTAGTAGTAGCAGCGCCACCAGCACTAGGAGTACGCATAGGCATAGTTGATGCAAAAACAGAAGCACTAGCAC
>VDFB02367989.1:0-18764 GCA_007258455.2 Sequoia sempervirens | reverse complement strand
ATTGGCAATGTAGTGGCCTGTTTGAAAAAGTGGTTCCAAGAAATGGGGTCTCCCAGTGATGTAAATCATGAGGAGACCCCATTTCTTGGACCCATTTTTTTCAAATAGGCCAAGTTAGGTTGCTAATTTCACCAAATTGGCAAGCTGCTAGTGGGCACACTGGCTTTCCAATTCGACAAAATTGGCAATGTAGTGGCTTATTTGAAAAAATGGGTCCAAGAAATAGGGTCTGCTTACATCACCATGAGATCCCATTTCTTGGACCCATTTTTTCAAACAAACCAAGTTAGGTTGCCAATTTCACCAAATTAGCAAGCTAGTGGGTGCACTAACTTGCCAATTTGGTGAATTTGGCAATGTAGTGGCCTATTTGAAAAAATGGGTCCAAGAAATGAATCACTGGGAGACCCCATTTTTTGGACCCATTTTTTCAAACAAGATAAGTTAGGTTGCCAATTTCACTGAATTGGCAAGCTACTGGGCCCACTAGCTTGCCAATTTGATGAAATTGGCAATGTAGTGGCATGTTTGAAAAAATGGGTCCAAGAAATAGTTCGTCTTCTCTCTCTCTAAGTCTCTTCTCCCATTCCCTCAAGTCTTTCCTCCACCCCCAATTCATAGAGACACTTCCTATCTTTCATGCCCTTCCTCACACCTCCTCATTTCTCTCCTAAACCTTGTACCCTATAAACTTAACCTTAAACCTTCAACCCAATACCCTCAACCCTATACCTAAGATCCTAAACCATAATCCCTATACCCTATAAACTTAACCTTATGCCTTCAACCCTATAACTTAAACCATAAACCCTACACCCTCAACCCTCATCCCTATACCCTATACCCTAAACCCTCAACATTATCCCTGAACACTATACCTTAAACCCTAAACCCTACACGTTCAACCCTCATCCCTATACCCTATACCCTCAACCTTTTAACCTAAGCCCTGAACATCATTCCTCAACCCTATACTTAAACCCTAAACCCTACATTCAACCTTGTACACTAAACCCTAAACCCTAAACCTCAATCCTAAACCCAATACCCTCAACCCTATACCTAATATTCTAAACCCTAATCTCTATACCCTATATGCTTAGCCCTATACCCTCAACCTTGAACACTATCCCTCAACCCTCAACCATATACCTTAAACCCTAAACCCTACACCCTCAACCCTCAACCCTCATCCCTATACCCTATACCCTCAACCTTATACCCTAAACCCTAAACATTATCCCTCAACCCTATACTTAAACAACAAACCTACACTCTCAAGCCTTAACCCTATACCTTATACCCTACACCCTACACCCTAAACCTTGATCCCTATAACCTATACACTTAACCTCATACCCTCAACCTTGAACATTATACCTCAAACCCTCAACCCTCAACCCTCAACCCTCAAACTTATACATAAATCCTAAACCCTAAACCTAATATCCTCAACTCAATACCCTTAACTATATACCCAATATCCTAAACCATAATCCATATACCCTACACACTTAACCTTATACCCTCAACCCTAAACACTATCCCTCAACCCTCAACCCTATACCTTAAACCCTAAACCCTAAACCCTCATCCCTCATCCCTTACCCTATACCCTCAACTTTATACCTAATATCCTAAACCCTAATCCCTATACCCTATACACTTAACCCTATAACCTTAACCCTATACCTTAAACACTAAACCTTACACCCTCAACCCTCATAGGGGGAGAGAGAAAGAGGGGGAGGGAGGGATTGGGGAGAGAGAGAGGTTGGGAGGGAAAGATAAGTAGAGAGGGAAGGAGAGGTAGAGAGACATGAGAGATAAAGAGTAGATAAGGAAGGATGGATGGAGGGAGAGGTATGGAGGGGAGAGAGAGAGGGAGGTGAGAGAGGTGAGATAGATAGCAATAAAGAGAGTGTGATAGGGAGTGATAGATGGATATGTGGGTAGAGAGGGATAGGTGAGATAGAGAGAAGTAGAGAGAGATAGATATAAAGGGAAGGAAGGAGGGAGGTGGGTGAGATATGGGAGGAAGGGAGAGGTAAAGAGGGATAGGTGAGATAAAGATAAGTAGAGAGATAATGGTGAGATAGAGAGGAGACAGTGAGAGAGAAAGAGGATGAGGGAGGAGTGAGAGAGAGAGAGAGATGAGGAGGAGAGGAGATGAAGTGAATAAGAGATGCAGTAAGGAGAGAGACATCTAGTGAGAGAGAGAGAGAGAGAGAGAGAGAGAGAGAGAGAGAGAGAGAGAGAGAGAGAGAGAGAGAGAGAGAGAGAGAGAGAGAGAGAGAGAGAGAAGACTGGGGAGATAAAGATAATTAGAGAAATAAGGAGAGGTAGAAAGAGAGAAGTAGAGAGAGAATGAGGGAGGGAGAGAAGTGAGACAAAGAGGTGTAGAGAGAGTGGTAGGGAGTGATAGATGGAGAGGTAGGTAGAGAGAGATTAGGGAGATAGGGAGTAGAGAGGGAGGTGAGATAGAGAGAAATAGAGAGAGTGTGGTAGGGAGTGATAGAGGGATATGTGGGTAGAGAGGGATAGATGAGATAGATATAAGTAGAGAGAGATAGAGGTAGAGGGAAGGAGGGAGGTGGGTGAGAGAGGGGAGGAAGGGAGAGGTAAAGAGGGATAGGTGAGATAAAGATAAGTAGAGAGAGAATGATGACATATAGAGAAGGAGAGAGTTACAAAGAGGGAAAGAGAGAATGGTGAGATAGGAGAGAGTGAGAGAGAAAGAGGGTGAGGGAGGAGTGTGTGTGTGTGTGTGTGAGAGAGAGAGAGAGAGAGAGTAGATAGGGGAAAAGGTAGGGAGACATGTAGTGAGAGAGAGAGGGCTAGGGGAGATAAAGATAATTAGAGAGGGAAGGAGAGGTAGAGAGAGAAATAGAGAGGGAATGAGGGAGGAAGGGAGAGAAGCAAGATAGAGAGGTGTAGAGAGAGTGTTAGGGAGTGATGGATGGAGAGGTCGGTAGAGAGGGAAGGAGAGGTAGAGAGAGAGGAGATGAAAAGTGGAGAGGAATGGGGAGGCAGGAGAGGTGAGGAGGGAGAAGGTGAGATGATGGGGAAGTGTAGAGAGTGGTAGGTTTGATGGATGGTGGGTAGAGAGAGAGTTGGGAGATGAGGTAGATGGGGAGAAGAGAAGGAGAGAGAGAAGTATGGAGGAGAGGGAGGTGAGAGGTGAGGTAGAGAGAAATAAAGAGAGTGGGGGTGATGGAGGAGAGGTAGAGAGAGAGAGAGAGAGAGAGAGAGAGAGAGAGAGAGAGAGAGAGAGAGAGAGAGAGAGAGAGAGAGAGGAGAGAGAGAGAGAGAGAGAGAGAGAGAGAGAGAGAGAGAGAGAGAGAGATGGAGGGAGGAGATGAGAGAGATGGAGGAATAGAGATAAGTAGAGAGGAAGAGGAGGGAGGAGAGAGTCAGGATAGAGAATTAGAGGAAAAGGAGAGAGAGAGAGAGAGAGAGAGAGAGAGAGAGAGAGAGAGAGAGAGAGAGTCAAATAAATGGATGGAGATAGTGAGAGATAGGTCTAGAGTGTAAGTCATAAAAAATGAGTGAGATAGAGAGAGAGAAATAATACAACTTGTTGATTATTGAAATTTGACCTCCTGATTACTAAAATTTGACTAAGTCTAAAATTTGTGAGATCTTCCAAAAATTAGAATTTGCATTATAACTCTTAGAGATCTGAAACCACTCTCAAACATCCTAAAACTATATACATGAAATATAACTTAAAGTATAATAAAGTAAACTTCCATATGTAAATGTCAACATATTTCATGTATATAGTTTTCCTCAAAGATAATGAGAAGAAAGAAAAAAAAAGAGAAGAAAAATGAATTCAATGTAGATCAAAATGCGAGCGTGATATAATGCATTGGTGTTTTGTCAATGCATTCACAAAACGCAAAAGCCATGTCAAAACTAAGATATAACGTGAGCGCATTATAACACATGTGCATTATATCTTGCTTTGGGAATCCCCAAGCCTTGGGCTTGGTATTTTCCTTGGAATACCAACCCAAAGGCTTGGAGGGCATTCCCAATGACTAGAGACGTTCTTTTGCAAATTCTACAATATTTCACATAATCGGGTTCGTGCTCACCGTTAGGATTGCACGTGGTTCAATGTCGAACAAATCGAATACCTAGGTAATGGTAGGTTCTCTCTTAGCTATCCAACGATGTAATTTTTTTCACTTTCTGACAATGTTAAGCCTTTCATCTATAATTTTTTTTGTCTGTGTGTCTCTTTTTTGGAAAAAAGCAGTGTTTGGTGTTTTTTTTGTTATATAAATTAACCGTTCATCGAAATTTAAAATAAATTACATTTTTTAGAAACTAGACTCCATTGTAAAAATTCTAAAAAAAATCAATTAATTTCCAAAATTTGTAGGGGTAGCACGACCAAAATTTTGTTTTTCAGGAAGTGCCTACTTAGAAAATTAGTAAAAAATCAAATATTCATTAAAAAATTATCAGAAAAATCGTGCATCAACTACATACTGTTAGCTAATTTCTCACCAGAGTGATTTTAAAAATACTAAAAAAAAGTTCACCATGCTAGGGATGTACAAGAGTTGCTATGTTATGTTTTTCTGAGAAAAACAACACCAATTTTTGTACATCCCTCTTTTGAACCCCTTTATCTCAACCATTTTCAAAATAAATTAGTACTTTAGAAAGTAGACTCAGAGCACTTCGCTCCTTTTTTTGTTCCATCTCAAAATTTTGAGTGTAACTATCCTCATTTTCACATCCAAGGTCAGTATTTCCTGATTTTAGAAAAAAAGTGGCCACTTAAGCCCCCTTTTTGGGACCAATCTTTTTGCACTTACTCCATATATTTAATTTTTAATTTTTATTGAACATAGGTTTTTCTTTGAACATCAAGCTCTTCGTTTTGTAGAGGTTGAAAAATAGTAAACCATTGTTAAAAAAAAAAAAAAAAAACCCTTTTCCTAGGTATTGATGTCCTTGTTTCACTAAAAAAAGAAAAAATGGATTTCAATATATACACAAGTTAGGTTGTACGACACACATGTATGTCCAAATTATAGTTATAGTGACATCAAAAATTAATTAAAAGTATATATGTAACAAAAATTTATGGAAAAATATCATTTCCCTAGATATTGATGTTGAGAATCTATATTTGAAAAATTAGAATTTTATCCCTTATAGAAAAAAAGTTATGTTGTACGACACAAATATTACTTTTTGAAAATGTTGTTTTATGTTTAAAACTAGTTATTAAAGGAGATGTTGAAAGATTCATGATTTATTTAAAAAAAAAATGGAAAAAATATATTTAAAATCTACACAAAAATTGCCACAAATCATTAGTTTGCATCATCTTCAAATTCTTAACGGTTTAGCTGCTATAGGTCTTAGAAGACGAAGATTTAGTTAAAAATATTGATGTGAATGTCCATCTTGGGAAAAAAGTGAGACACAGTATTGTGATTTCACCCATCATTTACATAAACATACCATTTGCATGTCATATCGTCCATCCCATTACATGTCATTAAAAAAGTATTGAAAAAGAAGTGCAACCATACATTCATAAAGCATGAAATAAAAGAACACATCACATCATAAATCTGTATAATATTATATCAAAAAATGATGACTGTCATGATACAATATCTAAATCAATGTGTCTGTATATCGATCAAAATTACAGTATCCACGAGGCTATCAAAAAGGCACCCATGAATGTATATATGTATAACAAATTGGGAAATAATCAAAATGGTGTCTACTAGCCCTGGTGGCCGCTTGTCTCACCCCTAATTGATGGCTGATCCTCAGCTCTAGGTGGTGCACCACTCCGCTATGAGAATTCAGGCTTTTGCATCCCCCATGAAACATCATGGTGGTAGTGCATACGATAGTATGCGGCCTTTGTAACAACCTCTCTATATAATTGAGAAGAGACGATCCTACCCTTTGACGCTACAGTCATCGCCTCCAACTATTGTCTTTGCCCAATCTCCTGGGCTAGCTACATATCCAACTGTTGCCGCAACTGGACCTCCTGGTCTCTCTGAGCTGTCATGGCCTACAGTTGCTATCGCAATTGATCTCTCTCTTCCTGCAATTGTGCTCTCTTTGTTGTGAGGGTAGCAATCTACCCATCTCATGGATCTGGCTATATAGGTGGAGGAGGCAGTGGTGACCCTGGAATCTGTCCAACTTGCTGCCCATCATGCTACCCATCATGGTACCCCTGATCCAGCTACTGCTAGTGCCAATCACCTGGCACCTAGTCTTGTCCCCAGCCTCTGCCACCATATCAGCCAACATCCCTACCTCTGTCCCTACCTTGACCCCTACCCCTGCCTCCGCCTTTGTCGGGGTATTCCCCCACTGGATCTGTGAGCCATGTGGGTGGCCTAAACCATGCATCATATCCAGGAGTAGTCCCCACATCTAGGAGACCCTGATCATAAGCCCACGACTGTGGGACAAGTGCTTGAAAATCATTGATCACTACTATGGGATCAATGATAGCTTCCTACCGTGCCTCTATCTGAGACCTAGAAAATATAGCAATATAATCATCTACTAGTGCATCTTGGGTCTCCCCAAACTGATGGGCAACATGGCCTGAAAGGTACCGCTCAACAATGGTGTGCTCTCGACCCTGGATATACCGAGTTTATCATGCAAAATCGAGCTACTGCTAGTCATCGTACCATCGTGGATGCTAGAGCCAGAGCCTCCATCTAAAAACTATGATGTCATCAATGACACAATGCTAATTTTCTAAACCTGTGGGGTCTGTATGCTGCAAGGTCATCGACACCCTGTATCTGTAAACAATAGGCTCATCTCATGAATATTAGCAAGGACAACAATGGGCCTCAAAATTGCAATATGTTCATATACCCATATGTGTAGTAAGGTCACTCCTGCTCTGATACTCCTACCCTCTCTATAGATGGCCTCATGCATATCATGGTACAAGGATGCAAGGAGGACAGAACCCCAGACATACATGACATCTGTCCTGATCATACCCTCACAAGCTAGACCCATATGGGACTAAAGCCTCTACCTTGTCGGTTAGGGGCAACAACACACGCAAATCAAAGTGCCAACAAATAATTTGAAGGTGTCGACATGACTGCGATAGAGATCCAGATCAATCTGAGAGCTAACAAGAATAATTGAGTTTTTTGTGTAAAACAGACAGGCATGCATCTCTACTGACATTAGTGTCATAAATGACACACTCTCCATGAATGGGAAATTGTAGAATGCACCACACATCCTCAAGTGTGATGGTTGCCTCCCCAGTGGGAAAGTGGAACGAAGACGTCTCGACATGTGCCATCTCTCGACCAATGTTGTCATCAAGGAAAGATGGGTCCTAATCTCAAGCGTAAAGGCGACAAAGCCTAACCCTAGTCTCCCCAGCCGCTCCACCTCTAAGTCATCAAGATCTCTGGCTGATGAAAAAATCTCATATCTATACTCTCGAGACATCAGTGGTGCCGGATCCTCCTGCACACATCACAGACACAACGTCAATTTGACGAAAAAAGTTGAAAAACTTATCAAAATTTTAGACTTTGCACCCAAAACATCATTAGCGTTGCTAAAATCAAAACCATTACTAATTTTGGGGTGCGTCGCTATAAAAATTTCAAAGGTGTGTTACCAATTTGGTGATGCACATCACTACGCTCAATAGCGAATTGATATTTGGGTGTGTCGTTGTAATAAAAATTTGGGGTGCGTTGCCATTTGTTACATGCATTTCCCACCACTTTTTAGCGTCGCTGAACCAAAAAAGCCCATGCTTTGCTATATTATCCTGACAATCCCATAATCAATTACATTACAAAATCAAAAAATTGGGGTGCGGTGCTAAACATAACATGCGTCGCTAAAAAAATCAATAGTGACACTTTCGACGCTTTCAAAGCGTCACCATACAATGACACACTTTTTGGCCTAACTTCGATGCCCTATTAAATACACCTAAAAGCACAAATCAAAAGAAGTTACGAGTCACATACCTGAGGTCCTATGTCTACACGTTGCTGGTGTAGACACCTAAATTTGGACACTTAATTTATCCAAATTTATCCTCTTTCGTCTAAGCATCCCCTTATTTGCATTAATTAAGTAATATCGCTTTTATTTAATTAATATCCTTAATTCTACCAAATCCCTAAGGTATTTAATTAATAAATAAATACCTTATCTCTTTAATCCTCATTTTCATCAAATGAATTAAATAAATATGACATTTATTTAATTCTTCACATGTCACATCCCTTTCTTAATCACAATTATTCTCCTAATCTCATCATTAGGGATGTGCACATGCCTAATCCTTCATTAGGATGTGTCACATCCTCCAACTTTTGCAAGTTGGCCTCTAATCTCTCTTGGCCACCTAACCCTCCTCTAATCCTTCATTAATTAGCCTAATCAACCTCTCAAGGAATTTTTAATTCATTTTATCCTTCCAAGGATTATTAAATTCTTTTTTCTCTTCCCCATGTGATATTTGACTTGTTACATCAAGCCACATGTGAACTCTTCCATAATCTCCCACTTGCCTCTAATATGTCATTAATTTGTCTAATCAAGCACTTGCACAACCTTAATCACTTAATTAGGTCAACCTAATCTCCATGTCATTTATGTCATGTGTCCTAAGTCAACTTTATTAAATGTTTTCTCCTTTTGGAGAAGGCACCCCTTTCCCATGTGAATTTTTAATTCACATTTAATCCCCAATGCATTTCAAAGAATTTTAAATTCTTTCTTATTCCCATGTGGATATTTGACATGTCCTTTCACCCACATGGGGACAAGGACCTCCTTTATGATGAGATCTTGTCCAAATCCCAAGGTACTATGTAGTACCTCCATGTCATGTACTCTCCTTCCAACTCATATCCACATCATCTTTTCCAAGCCACTTCACATGCCACATGTCAAGATGTGAGGGCTTGTGAGTTTAATCTCAACCATCCATTTCTCTAGAGAATTCAAATTTCTCTATAAATACCCCCTCTTTTCTCTCATTTTGGGGGGAGATCATTGTGCTAGCCAAACTCTTGCAAATTTGCCATTTGAGCCATACTTGGTCAAATTTCTCATCTTCTTGCAGTCACCATAGCATTTGCATCCATTGTTACCCAACTTCAACCATCTTGCATCCTCATTATCCCCCATCAAAGGAGCATACAACATCAAAGATCGAAGGGCCAACCAAATGACAACTCAACAAGGTAAAATGTTCCATTTTGTTTTGTTAAGTTAATCATTTTCCCAATCTTGAGGTGTAGGGCGTTTATATTTGTTGTTTGCACCCTTTTGTTTGCTGCTCATTTTCTAACACGTATTTTCACCCGTTCATAGTTGGTACTCTCAAAATTGGTCAAAAGATGAACGGGGAGCATGCAGTGGGCCATTTCGCCAAAGGTCAGAGTTCCAAAAGCAAGAAATCTTCAAGGTGTGAATGCACAAATGACTTGAAAATGACCCTTCCTCACGTATTTATGTTGGAAAATTAGGGATTTTTTGCACTAATTTAATAATGAAGCTAGGGTTTTCCATCATTTTCACCAATTTTGCCAAATTGAACCTTATTTTGCATCTTTTTTGCATTTTTGGCATGTTTTTTGCATCCCATAGCCTTTTTGGACACTTGTGGCAGCCTTTTAACCTTTGTCGATAAATCAACCCATAATTCACAATTTTTGCCTGATTTCTTGAGGGGGAAGGGAATCAACTTAATCCTTTAACAGTGGGGCATCTAAAAAATGAGAAATTTTTTATTTTTTGATTTAAGCAACAGTTTTTAATCTGAAGAACATCAGTCTTTGAACCGAAGCAGCAGGTACCTTGCTTCAAAGAGGGGAAAAATGTAGACACTAAAAAATGTCTTGAATCATATCATACACTCGAATAAGGTATACTAACATCATTTCCTTTTGGAACCCATCCTCTTTTTGCTTAATTAATTAAATTAGCCTAGCTATTCAATTAATTGCATCATTGACATCAATTAACCTAATTAATTTAATCAGGTTAAACCCCACCGTTCATACTAACATTTCATCTCATTAAATTAAATAAATGAAACTATTAATTTAGTTCCCTAAGTCTTCTTATTTAATTAAAAAAACCCCAAGTTATTTAATTAAATGTCATTGCACCTTTCCCCCTTTCACTAAATCATTTAATTTAATGAATATCACTTTATTCTTCTAAATTCCCCTAATTGCATGATTAAACCCTTGTTTAATTAGAAATTATCTAATTAATCTAATTTCCCTCCCACTCAAGCGAATATTCCAAGGGAATATTCCTCCTTTGCACATTCCTCCAAAAGGGGATTATTCCCTCCCCTTTTGCACAATTAAACTTTGTTTTAATTTGCAAAATATCCTTTTCCCTCACCCATGAGAATATTCTAAATAATATTCTCTCTCCTCCAATCATTTGAAAAAGGTAATATTCTCACTTAGCTTCATGTGCAAGTTAACTTTTGACCTCTTTTACTGGTCAAAAGTGTGCTTGTTTGGAAGGAATGAGAACCCTTGATTAAATCTCATCTTGCATTCTCCTGCTCGTTGATGATAATCTATGATCCATGCCTCCAATTTCTTCCATCTTTGACCGTTTATTAGATTTTTCAATCTCAACCCTCCATCTCTCATTTGATTTCCTATTTAAATAGAACACTATTTGGAGACAAATGGATCCATCTTTTTAAGAGAAAACTTATCTTGTTGAAATCACTCACACACACACTCATTTTTAACTCACATTTAGCATATTTAGTTCATTTTAGTTGCATAATATCTTAGCTTCCATAATGCATCCATTTATTTAATTAAATCATTAGGGTTTGAATCTTTTTAGTTTAAATATCAATTAGGTGAGCTTACCAATTACATATCTGAATCATTTTAGCATAAATCATGGTAGATTAACTTTTTCATCATACTCATTTTAACATAAATCATCTTTTCATTCACATCTCACAACCGTTTCATCGATTCTCTTCAATAGAATCGATTGAAACAAGCTCACTAATCATGGGATTGGGAAAGTGTCGCTATTCCACATCAACACGACACCACTCCCAAAACAAGATAAGTTTCAAATAGGTTAGAATAGACATTTTAAACGTTTTCATAATTTAGAATGATTTGTTTTTTAATGAATGTTTAGTTTAACTTCAATTCGATTGATCCTATTTAGATTGAGTATTAGGGGCATGAATATGCTTCGATTCTTCATGAATCAAGCATAATCAACCCATACTAATATCCTTGGTCCACATGAAGAAATATTTTTATTAAAATATTTTGCTTCAACTTTGTAAGCTTTTCCTAAAATATGTGAGAGACTAGAGAGAGAGATGCTCACCCTATTATGTGTTGGGATTCAAATATGTATTGTCATTTTTTGCTTAAGTCCCATCCATTTTGTGTCTTAACCCTTTTAAATCCACAACTTATAACCAATACAAGATATTCTTGGTGAGTTTTTTGTGAGTAAAAAATGCCTAAGTGTTTCCATGTGTCATCCTCTATATGCTAACAATTGTAAAGAATCCAATTTGTTTTGGGTTTGAGGTGTTCTCTAATCAAATTTATAAGTTTAGCTGTTTACTCAAACTTGTCCATATCAATATGCCACTCCACCCATCCCCACCTTTTACCTTTAATCTTATTGGTCTATTAGACTTTCACTTCCTAGTATATCTTTCCCTCACCTTGACCTCTCGACCCTTTGCAATTAAAATTTTTCTAAGTCTTTCAGACTGAAGTTTTGGACCATCCCTTATTTAGGTACCTCATATGGACCTCCCTTGATTCCTAACTCTAGGCTCTATTTTTTCCTTAAATGATTTATCATATTTGGAGTAGTAGGCTTCCTTCTATCTAATTAAACTTTCCATGTAAACTCCAACCCCCCAAATCCCAAACCTTTTTACTGATTACTCCTTTAGAGTTGAACTTTCACCCTTCCCTTCACTTTGGTATTTGTTATAAGGTACGCTTGACTGTTGATTCTTAACATTTAAAAATTTATTACCTTATCAATATTGTTTGTTTAGACTTCCCCTAATCCACATATAAATGGTATGAATTCTTTGTCACCCTTGATCCTTGATGCCTTGACTAAAAGTATGAAGTATGAATTACCCCAATCTGTGATAGTTTGAAACTCTTGTATTTTTCTTTTTGATCTCACCTACCTCCCTGCATCCCTAGAAGACCATTTCTAATTAGGGATGATGTTATAAATTTCCAAATTAGGGTTTCTCTCACCCAAAAAACCACTATTCATCAAAATGACACAAATACATACAAATTATAATGGTAAAGGAAAAATAATCCCAAAATATCCAAAATTGATTTGATGAACCTCTATAGCTACTTGATCATTTTAAATCACACCCATAAATCATTTTAGTTAAAAAGGGTGTGAATTAAATGAAAATAAAAGATAAAAATTTAACTTAGATTATATTTAATGGGGTGGTTAGGGTTTCCAGGCTTGACACTTTCATGCCATCCCTTGTTGATAGTTTTAGTAAATTTTTTGGCTTGACCATACCCCAACACATTAGATATAGGGTTTAATAAATTAAAATGGATTTTATGGTCTATTTATGTTCTCTCATGCCTCTCATGTAAATTTCAACATTTTTGCAATAAATTTTCACATAATTTGAGATGTAGATTGTGACACATGAATGAATATGAGTGGGGTGTTGTGAGTTTCTTTGAATTATCAATATTTTCACAATGTTGAGGATCCCATGTGTAGCGACCCTCCGCTTTTGGTCCCTTTGTGACATTTGAAGTAAGTATGGTTGATTGAATTGCAACGTCTTGTTGACTCCGTGATTATATTACTTAATTTGATTTCATAATTACGTGATAAAGTTAATATTTAGATTAACCTTGATTAATCAATTTAATTAAATTAATATAAATTAAAAGGGTAACTTGAATTGATAATTAACTAAATTTTGTTTATGAAATGACATTATATGTATAGTTAAATCAAATAATGTGTTCAAATGAATTAATAATTGAAATAAATAAAAATGAATATTATTGTCCCTGGATTTTAATTAATTGATTGAGAAATAATTTAATTTTAAATTAAAGAAAATAGTATTTATGTATTAAGAGGAGATTAAAGTTTATATAAAATAGAGTTAGAAAATATTAAGCTAAAACATTAGTAGAAAAGAGTTAGGACATTGTTCTTCAGGTGGCATTCCTTGGGGGCCACGTGTCTGGAGGCATCTGTAAAACTGTACACATGCCTTGCCTAAGCTTCCATATTTTTGCATGCTTATCTCCCTGGGAGAGGGACCACTGGAGGATTCTATCAAGCATTCCACGTGCCTTGTTGTGGCATCATTATTCTTCATGCATTTCTTCCTTGGTTTGCGCCTTTTTTTTTGGGGGAAACATCAGAGAATGGGGTGATTATTATTTCTGGGATGGATTAATGTTGATAGGAGGCCAGAAGTGGGGGGGGTAGTAAAGAAGAAGAGAAGAGGAGTTACAGGGGAGTTGCACTAGTTGGGTGAAGGTAATTTCCATTTCTTTTTATGCTTGCTAAACTATTTTATTTTAATTCCTTGGCTGCCAATCCTTTTATTCCTTTCACCAAGGGTGTTGGGTAATTTCCTTTAATCATACGCATATAATCTCCCTGCTACTATGGCAACCTCCCACTGCTGCAATGTTTATATTTTAGAGGGTGTACAAATTTAAATAAAGTCCCTTATACCATTGGCAACCTATCACAGCAGCAACACTTGAGCGTAGAAACTGTAGAGGTGTAAATAACCTCCCTGATTCCATTGGTAACCTGTCACTTCTGCACTACTCGAAAATAGAATGTTGTAGAGGTTTAAATAATCTCTTTGATTCCATTGTCAACCTGTCTCAACTGCGACGCTTGAACATAATAGGAAGTTTAAAGGTTTAAATAATCTGTCTGATTTTTCTGGCAATCCAACATAGTTGCAGCAACTTGAGCATAGAAGGGTGTAAAAGTTTAAATGATCTCCCTGATTCTCTTGGCAACTTGCTAAATCACATTTGCTTGAATGTGTCTTAAGCCTTTTCAGCACACCCATGTCGTGCATACTCTGCAATCATCGCATTCCATGAGATCACACCTCTTGAGGGATTCTGTAAAACAGTTCACACGCCCTGTCTGTGTGCCCACACTCTGCATGTGTTTAAACCTAGGGGCTGCTGGTGTATGAAGTATGGGCAGCCCTCATCCGCTAAACTTGCCTGGCTGCGGGTACCTAGAACATGGGCAAAGCTTGCAATGCAAGGAAGTGTTTCATATTGCTTCATTAATTTAAAGATTTTAAAAGCTTCCTTGCAAAATCCACTTTGTGCACATTCTGTATTCACCGCATTTCATTCCTTGAGATGACATCTCTGTGAGGCATTTTGTTTTAGCTTGTGTGCCTTGCATTTTTCATGCTTATCATCTTCTTTCAATCATGTGAGTATAGTAGCAGCTGTGTGAGGGGCAATTAGAATTCCGAAGCAATTCTTCATTACTTAGTTTGTCTAATATCACTATCCCTATTTTGTCTTACATCTCTTAGATCAATTTCTCTTGCATCGATCAATTTCTATCTTTTATATACAGCATCTGATTTTTACAGTATGGTTCCCAATTTTGTGCTTACCCTACATTCACTTTATTCTTGTTCTTGGTGCATCCAACCACTATTAGATCATTTGTAAATTTTATTTGCAAACCTTACTAATTATTTTTATATGGAATGGAATATCCAGGCAGCGACACTTAAGAAAATAAAATAAATAAATAAAATGATTCTCTGTCACTTAAATAGTGTGTTTTGAACCTGATAGGTTTCATCTGCAATCGAACCCCCTTTGTATTCTATTGCAATGCCATCTTGCATTTCCTGTAACCATGTAATATTTATTCAATTTGAATGATGTTCATAGGTTCCGAGGATATTTGTAAGACGATCTGAGTTATGGTTAACAACTCTCTCTGTTGTGTATCAAATATAAAAGCTTTAGAATACAGTGGTGCTTTGAAATCCTAGCATAAGTCACAAAGAATCTCTCACGGGAGTTCAGGAACAAGGATTAAAAGCCTAGTCTTGAGATGTTTAAATTTTCATGCTTTCGTTTCCCTCATAAGTGAAATGGTCCTCTTGTAAATAAAAAGAAAATATAGATACACTCTTTTGCTGTTAAAGAGCATGTCTTCTTTCAATGACTTGGGAATAAAACCACATTCCTTTGATTCTTCTAAAGTTGTGTTTTGCATAGAGAAAAGTTTTTTTCCTTTAAAAAAAAAACAAAAAAAGGTAAATTAATAATATTCCATTACGTAAGATAAACTTTTGATTTATTACCTTTTAAGGACTTTTGATTTATTACCCTCTATAAGGAAATCCTTAAAGGGTAGAAATAAATGAGAAAGGATTATTTCATTTATTCATATTATTTAGAATTTAAATGAAGTTCAGTCTCATTGGTTTATATTATTTAGAATTTAAATGAGTGTTTCCTTTCTTTTTTTTATGAAATAAATAAATGAATTATATCTATTTATATATAAAGAAAATTTAAGGATTATAAAGAAAATTTAAATATAAGTTGAAAATTATATTAGGAAAAATCAAATATATATTTATCTATATGTACGTTTATATGGATAGGTATATGTAGTCGGTATTATAATTTTTTTATTTTGAAAATAGCTTTTTTGGTTATTATATTTAAGTGTGAATATGTATATTGGGTTATAGGTGGTGGTATTGAAAAGAACAAATATGTTATTTGACTAAAGAGTTTAAATTGATAATTTTAATTAGCTGGGTATTACAATAAAGGCTAGCAAGTTGTTATTTCTGGTCAAGGATTAGCTATCAGATGTAATTACTTTTCATTTCAAATTAATAATATCAAATACATATATTTGAGATTAGGGTTCACTAAATTACATAATTAAGTTAAGTTTAAGAGAAAATATAGGATTTATGTTTTTATGATGTTGAATGGGAATTTGGAAATCTCATTATTTATTGAATTTTTATACCCTAATAGCGTTACTTCTTTTTATAGAGTATTTTTATTTATTACATGTGGCATTTTGTAAATATAGTATTGTATTGTGAGGATTAGTATTCTTCAAATAATCTAATTTGAGATAGATATATTCATATAGTGGACTTATTGATTGTAAAATAGTTTTAGGGTTAAAGATTTAAGAGATAATGCTTTTAGACTAGGAGGTTACCTAATAAAATAACTCTTTTATTCAAGTGAGTAATAGGGAAAGAATAAGTAAAAGAAATTCATATAAAATACTTGTATGCAAGCATTTGAGTATTATTGATATTCGTGTGACTGTTCAATATTTTCAAGTTAAGGATGTAAATAGGTATGTTGGAAAATATTAGTGATCATGATAGTCTCATGTGGGTGTTTGAAAAAGATTTAAGTATCCTTTAACTAAATGGACCTAATGGGTAGCTTAATGTAAACGAGATTTTAAGGGGATAGTTGAATTTGAGATT
Source organism: Sequoia sempervirens (assembly GCA_007258455.2). Taxonomy (NCBI): domain Eukaryota; kingdom Viridiplantae; phylum Streptophyta; class Pinopsida; order Cupressales; family Cupressaceae; genus Sequoia; species Sequoia sempervirens. The sequence continues at coordinate 2,170 of VDFB02367989.1, read as the reverse complement.
GTACTAATTGGATATTTTATTTTCTCTAATTGTGTTCTAATTCATAAAGAGATTAGTGTCTAAGATAAAGCTGAGATAGTATTATCATTTCCTTTTAAATGAATATCTATCTTTTGGTTGGTGCAATTTTTATTAGTTAGTTGAATTATCATTGCAAAGTAATTAGAGTTTTGCCATTTATAGCATTAGGGTACACCATATATATAATCCTTGTAAACTTTACTAATGTATAGCCTTTGTAGTAATATTGTATAGTGAATCTTTAACCCTAGGGTTTTCAAAATGGATGATACTTGGACGATAGAGTTTTCTTGAAGTATTGGTGTATAATCTTTTATTTTGATCAAATCAATTTCTTAATTGAATGTCGAACTCTTTTGTAACCTTTAGTTGAGATTATGGATAAAATGGCTATTTGCTTGTTTGATTTTCCATCATGTCTCTCTTAGACGAACTGCCAACAGACTTAGCTATTGGTTATTGTGTTCAATCTTGTATAAAGATGATAATCTCTTAAAAGTGTTGGATTTTATTCTCATTGTGATATTGTCTCTTTTATTCCTCACTTGTCGTTTTGCGATTGTGGAATTTATATAGTCTTTTGGTGGGGTCCTTGATGATAGTCTTCCTTATTGTGTTAATTCTGATTGAGAAGACTTTGTTGCATTTTCTTTCTTGTGGTCATATTTGAGATGGTTGGGAACCTAATATATTTGAATTACCTTCAATAGAAGGTTGTGGATTTATGATGTTTTTGGCTTCCAGAGGCAATGGAGGAACTTGACTTATGTTGATTTTCCCACGGTTGTTCCGTTATGATTTATTGCTCTTATTTTGGATTTGAGCTCATGAGTAGTACTTTGTACTATGGTGTTGACTTTTGATGTGGTGGGTGGTACCTCCTTGTTCTTGATTTCAGTGATATGGAATGGGTTTGCGAGATGGTTCTTGCCTCGCATGTTGTGTGATATGCACTCCTTGATTTTTATGTGAGATGAGGTACACCCCTTGCATGTTTTGATTTGGTACCCATAGGGAGAGTGGCTCTTCATGGGGGCCGACGCACAAAGGGGCTGTTAGGGTAACCCATGGAAGAGTTTCCTTAAAAAGTGATAATTTAATTAATGAACTGGTGGGTTTCGGGTAAATAAACATTAAACAAGATTAATTATGTTCCTCACCCATACCGTTAGTGCTATCATAGGCTAAGGATGGGATGAGAAGACCTGGTTGGTAAGATCACTGCCTTGTCCTCACGAAAGGTAAGTGGTTCCGCATGAGTCACCCTATGGAGCAGTGCCTTGAGATAGGCTGCCTAGATAACCATAGATGGAGGCGGTACCTTGTGATAGGTTGCTTGGATAATCCATGTAAGGCCATGCGATGACACTCTCCTACAGTACCCGTTTATTTTCTCTTGTTTGGTTGCCTCTGGGAGTGTTGATTGACTTGATGTTGTTGAGGCATTTGGTTCATGGTGTTTGTTGTTGAAGCCTCCCAGTTCTATCTTTAGTGTTGCACACATGCCTCATGGCAACTTGATTGATGTAAATGAAAGGTGCCCTTGTTATTTATTGTTGGTTGATATTGTGATTTCATTTGAAGGCTTTGGATCCTATTGTTGTTGGCACCTCTTATGGTTACTTAGTGTTGATCTATAATATTGGCATTTGGATTTATTGTACTGTTTCATTATATTGTTGTGCCTATGTGATGGCAATGTTGTGGTTTGTTATCTTGTGTTAATGATATCCTTGTTGTGGAGTCTGGTTTTCTATTGGTTCATTTGAATTTTTGGATTGCGATATGGGGATCTTTCTTGTCAACTCCTAGCACGGGGGGTGGACTTTCGGGTCCACGTGGTCGGGTGGAACGTGCTATGCACCCCATTGGGTCCCCAGCCAAGGATCGTGATATGCAGATTGTGTCACTTGCAGCGTCTCCAGAATTGTACCAAGTCCGAGCCAGACTTGTTAATGTGTATTCACCTTTCCAGTTGTATCATTCTATCTTATTGTATTGTTCCCATTCTTGTTGGGAAACACTTTTGTATCACTATCACTCTTGTACAATGTAACTTTTATTATCATTGTAATGAATGCAATTTTTGACCTCAATTTATGATCTTTGATGGAAGCTTATCATGCTTGAAATGTATATTGATGCTTGG
>VDFB02367988.1:0-51501 GCA_007258455.2 Sequoia sempervirens | reverse complement strand
CACCATTGGAAGATATTCAGTATAAACGGTGCCTGAAGCTAAAGTTGTAGCATCAAAAAATCTAGATCATGACTCTGAAGACTTATAAAAGAAGAGTTGATTTTGATTATAGAGGAATGAAAAGCAAAATTAAAAAGAGCCATACACATGTCTATCAATTTGAGGACATTTGGGTAGAATTTCGAGATGAATAAGATGTTAGAAAGAGGAATTATTATAGGCTCACTGTAGATAAAATCTCTTATCTTGGCTTAGCGGACATTGAAGATATTGGTGATATTCTGAACGCTATCTATGATGAGAAGGAAATAGAAAACAAACCTTTTCCTCTCATTTAATGCTCTCAAAAATAAAATACTTCTATCCAAAAAATGCTTACTCCCATTCTAAGTAATACCAATGTATGGTTACGAAGGCAAGGTATTCAATTGAAGCCTTTCAAGACGGGTTGTGAGGGTGAGGAATCTGAAGGATAAGCAAGCAAACATAAGAACTCAAAACCGAGAAAAAGGAAAGTGTTGCTCCCTCTTCCACACGCAGGTGACCTAAGATTACATTTACTTGTGGGAAGATTACAATACCAACCAATGAAGAAAAGCAACCTAAAGAGGAGGAACAAAATGAGTAGGATGAAGAGGATGAGAAAACAAAAGAATAGGCCAATGAGGAAGGTAAATAGATTGAAGATGAGCAAGATGATGAAATGGGAACATCTCCACATGATAATTTCATTCAAGATCCTCCACATAAATCATCACCTATCACTACCACAACACCTCATAATCCTATTCCTACATCTCCTCCACCCCCTCTTCCAACTTCACCTTTGCCTTCAACAATTTTGCATGTGCTCAAAGTGATAATACCTCCAACAATACATTCAATTCTTTCATCTCCCTCCATGGGGTCAGTATTACAGAGTGTAGATGTTTTTTTCGAATCTCCATCATCAATTCCCAGTTTTTCATCTCCCTCTTTTGACATATCTTCACAGGAATAATTTGATCAATTCATGAATGAATTATTACCAGATACATCAAATTTGTAGATTCCAGATGCAGTAATGATAGAGACACCAACTATTGTGACTACAACATTTGTGCCCACAAATGCAGGTGCCACACAAGACTTGATAATAGGTCAAGAAATCAATGTCTCATTTCTTCCTCCATGGCTTGCTTCACAAGCCTCCAAATGGAAAAATCAAGTAGTTTTTCCTAATGAGTTGGATCTTAAGGAGATAGCTCCACGGAAGCCTAAAGGGAAAAAGAAGTTGAAGGTTCTTTCAAGGTTGCAAATGGATAAGTTCGGACACAAATATGTGGAAGTGGTAGAACCTACTCAAGGTAAAAGCCACAATGAAATTAGTATAGATGACTACACCATTACCAGAGTTGATCTTGGAAAAATCACTCATGCAAGTGCAAAGGAGGATTCCCAAACATATTTAATGACATTGCTAGAGAAATTTGATAAGTTGAAGGAGACCAAGGACATGTACAAGGTGAAAGTTGAACACCTCACCTCTGTGTTAAGGAGAATTACTGATTCTTCTAAGAATGTGGAACTAGTTGTAATGAGTATTGAAGAACCTTTGGTTCAAAAGGTTGATAAATATTATTCAAAATCCAAAATCATATATGAATTTTTTGATAGACTAATTGAACAAGGTTCACAATTCATGACCATTGCAGTGAAAAGGATCGCACAGATATCTAAGATAAATCTTGAGCTAGACAAGATAGTAAATACACTCTCCATTGAGAAAAAAGAAATGGAGCGAAATCTTGATTCATGGACATAGTTAAAGAAGGTGAAACTAGGAAAGTTAGTGGAAGTTGGGATTATTCTTGACAAGGAAAAGTATATGGAAATCAAATAATCAATCAAAAATCGCATACAATTCATTAAGAATCTAATCAAGGATGTACAACAAGTTCAAGAGGATGTTGAAGAGAATAATGTTGTCTTGGTGAACATAATTGAGGAATTGTTGGGAAATATTCTTGATGGTGATCAAAAATTTCTTCTAGCTAGCGAGATTATTCAAGTATTCAAAGAAGCAATTCAGAAACAAGTGGAAGATGAAGCATTTTCATTGGCTTCAATGGACACTTTGTGTGATGTATAGTTAACCTTGGATAATCTCAAAACACATCTGGATAGATGCAAGAAGTTTTTTTCTTTTGCAAAGAAGTCAATCACGAAGGTTCATACCATTATTGATTACACTTTAGGATCGGACGAGACAGTGATGCAGGAGATCTTAAAGAGATATGAAGATTTCCAAGCCCAAGGAAAGGAACAACATATATTTTTTCATTTCCAGAGATAGTTTTTATTCTTTTCTCATGCTTTACGTAAATAGGCATTGGCATTTTTACATGTCATTTTTGTTCTCATGCAACTACATGTATAAACGAAGATGTCCTCCTATAATAATGGACATCATGTTTGAATAAGTCTAAAGTTAGTTAGGTTTTTTCCTAGAATAAATATTAGCTCTCATCTATAAATAAGAGAGAGATCTATTATATTATTTACCTTTAATCTATTACAACCAAGTGCTGCCAAATTTTGAAGCAATTTTGAGACTTTTAGTTCATATTATGATACTATATTCAATGAATAAAGAAGATGAACTTGCATACCAAAATTTGTGTTGGGATCAATTTTGAATGAATGTGATTGTTCTTACATCTTCCACATTAATTTATCTTATTATATGATTCTAGGTTAGTGGTATTTTATTAATTGTGGTTGAAGGGAATTCATGTTGGATTTTATAGACTTTGTGCTATATCATTTACTTGGGATCGTGTATGTGATGTGGATATCTTTTTGGTGAATGATGTTCAAGAATTTATGCTTGGAATGATTCATTCTATTCATGGATATGTTCATGAAGTATATTGAAAGACTTTGTGCTTCATTTTGCATCACTATTACTTAAGAAATCATCATTGAAGACAACAGAAATACTTTGTGCTTTCATTGGTTTTATGATTACAAATCTTTTATTATGTTGGTATTCTTAGATTATGCTTTGACAAATTAAGAATATTGGAAATACTACTTTAGTTATTACTTAGAGTTGAAAAGCATCCGAAGTAACAATGTGGAACATTGTAAACATATTCTCTGAAAGAAGAGAGAATTATGAATGTAACACACCCCCATGGTTAGAATAGTGTAAATATTGTTAAGTCTAGAATAGTTTACTTTCATTCCTATAAGCAATAAGAAGGGAGCTTCCACTTTTCAAGAGGAGAGATTTTATCTCATAAAAATTGTGGTTGAAATTCAAGTTTTGTAATTTGTAAAGGTATTATAGAATTTTCACCCAACAAGAAATACCTATCAAATATTCATCCCACAAAGGAAGATCTGAAAAACTATGATTATCTTGCTATATAGAAGCACTTCTAGTTGAACAAGTAGGATGTGGAGGAGTAGGAAGCTCAACACTACTCTCTAGAATACAAAGGTGTAGATGACCAAAATTCTCCTCAAAAATATGACTCACACTTGATGAATGAGTGTGATATGTAGTTAAATGAACATTATCACCAGTAAAATGAGAAAAGGAATACAAACATGATAAAGATCAGCCATCCTAATAGCAATAATATCCCTAGTCTCCAAGTCCCTTATATAGACTCTATCAGGAGTGAAAACAATTGTTTTACCTTGCCCATAATGAGTAATTTGATAAACAGAAAGGAGATTTGATGTCATAAGGGACAAAAAAAACATCATTAAAATTCCCTTCCCCCATGTCAATAGAACCCTTCCCATATACCTTCATCTATGTATGCTTACCCATCAAAATATTAGGTGAATTACAATGCTCAAAAGAAGAGAACATTCCCATAGATGATGCCATATGATGAGATGCCCCTTAATCAAGAAGCCATCTACCAAATTCAAGACTTGTAGAAGCCAAGAGTGCTTGTCCTTTAATTTTGTGCGACCCATTTATAGATCTTGTATTCTCTGACTATGATGATGAAGTTGTTGTTGATTGAGACGCTGAAGAAGAAGAAGACATTGATGAGGGTAGCGAGATGTTATTGTTTTGAAGGTGTGTGTGTTCATCAATCTTCTTGTCATAACATCTATGCCCATCATGTCTTATCATTTTACAATATACACATTTGAACTTCTTCTTTTTAGATGATTCCTCTTTGGAAAAGGAAGTGGACTTAGGAGTGCTTTGTGAAGGTGAATCCTTACCTGCTCATTAGACTTGGGGTCCCTATTCTACTTCTTACCCTTGCCACTTGAAGCCTTTGGATCTTTTGTAAGAAGAGCATGAGATTTGGAAGACTTCAATGTGCCCATGTGTGCCAACTTTTCTTGTTCTCTTCTAAGTTGAGCTAAAAATTCATCAAGAGAAGGAATTTTGTATGTATTGCCAAGGGCATCCATTGTAGCATAAAATGTAGAAACAAACACTAAATATTTAGGACCTAGCTTAGAAAGAATAGAAATAGTCAACTATTCATCTTCCTTAGTGGCCCCACAATTATATAACTACAGTCTAAGAGAATTGATCTTAGAGAAGAAGTCTTGGATATTATCAAAATATGAAGGATTGAGACTCATAAGTTCATTGTCCAGCTTAAATTTCCTCATTTTATTTGGCTTACCAAAGAAACCCTCTAAGGTAGTCCACATTTTATTAAGATGTGTACAAGATGCAACATGATATATAAGATCTAGATAAATGGAAAAAATAAGAGTACTAAGTGCTTCATCCCTTCAATTAAACTATTTTATTCTTTTGGGAACCCTTGTGGGTTTTGGATTTGTGCCAAATGTAATTATTTGCAACTTGAATTTTAATAATAAAATATCCATTTGTGATTTCCATTCATTATAGTTGTATGGAGTTAGGGACACCACGCTTGGAAATCCATGATAAAATCAGAAATTACAATAGAGGAACAACAAATTTCCTCTCACAATACAAGTAAATAATTCCTTTACCCTAAAGAAATTGACACTTTTTTTGTAAATTTACAACAATATATCCATAAGTACCAAATCAACTTCAATCTGAAATTCTAAAATTCTAGAAACAAATCTACAAAAAATGCATGCATAAAATTGTAGTGCTCTTGAATACCTTCCTGATGTTGCAAGAATCAAGAAAATCATAATCTAGAGTAAAAATTTATGACCTCGAAGGATGGAAAAGGAAGATCTGGCTTCAACCTAGAAAAAATGGCACAAAACAAAAAAAAACTACAAAACGCTTGCACCACTGAAAAATTTAGAGAATCTACTTTTTGACAATATTTTTTATTTCAAAAAGTTGCCTCCTAGATCAAAAGTTATAGAAATGAAAAAAGGCTTGTTTTAGGGTTTTTGGGGTTAGATCAGGCTCCTAGCGCTAATAGTCAATCGCCATGTGACCAGACATTGAGATAAAAGGCACCAGAATTAAAAAAATACCACTGCCGTTGTGGGCAGTGGGCAGTGGGTGGGAGATGAGAGGGCAATGGGATAAGCCACACTACCAGCCCAAAACCCCGCTCGGCTAGCTCAACACATCTTTAAAACAAAGTTTTAATATATTAGAAAAACTATGACTGGTACAATGGTTTGACCGGTACCAAACCACATTCGACGGATTTTTTTAAATCGAAAGTTAATAAAATTTAATATTAAAAAATGTGTCATTTAAACCATTTTGTACCATGAAATGACTACACAGTACCAACTATGCATACTTGTGTAAGAAGAGAATATTCGCCCAGTGATGTCGATTTGATGCTCAAAATATGTTGATTTTTCAGTGATAGACCTATTGACTTGGGATGTGGCATTGTATGGTATGACCATACAACTGTACGAATTTTTGGCGACAATTGAAAAAAATCTCTAATTCCCCTAGACAAAAGTGTCTAAATTTGATAAATTTATAGTCAATCTTTAGGTTCTCAAGCCTTCTGGATGCAATGGCAAGGTCATATTTGGCCCAAAGTGCCCCAAAAATTTAGCTACCCCTAGATATGAAAATTGAAACCCTCAAATTAAAACCTTCATAGATCAAGAAAAACATAACGAAAATTAATGAAACAAAAGGAAAACCTAACTTTCTTTGATGCCATAGATTCAACTGTGAGGTCCTTGAAACCCAAAAATGCACCCAAAAAAATCTTCAATCCAACACAAAACCCTCAGATCTAGGAAGGAATCTGCAACACTGGAGCTTTGATACCATGTAGGAGTTAATGATGACTCCTCAACACCCCCAGGAATAGTTGCTAGACCAAAATATCTTCCACAAGAGAGAAAATGGAAATAATAGCTTGCTATAATAATGGATGCAATATTACAAGATTGAATATGCAAATGTATATGAGAGGCCTTGCTTATAAAGGCAAGGTGAGAGATAGGATTAGACAAGATCATAACAAGTGTCTTAATCATATTGCATTGAGATAACTAACACATAACAACCTAGGATAAGATAAGATCTAGAAATGACAACTAAGACTTCTAGAAGGAATCTTATAATCCTAAGTAAACTTAACATGTGAATGTGTCCCCTAAGTCCCTATAAGGTAATTAACTAGGTACAAGACATTTATAAACATCAACTTGTTCCACTTGATGATTCACACTCTTGTTGTAGTGTGTTCTCATCAAACATGCTATTTGAGATGTTTGTTAATTTAGGAACCTTGTCCTTAGGAATTTTTTCAATCATTCTAGGGTTTTTTCATGGCATAGGAAATGATTTCTTTATAAGGGACTCCTTGTTGAAGTAAAAGAAAAATTCCTATATGGAAATATTTGGAAAAACCATTCATTCACAGTTTCCAAGACTACAACACATATTTAGGACCATAACATAGATGTTTGACTACAAGGAAATATAATAGAGTCCACTTGGCATGTTAGAGCCCATATGATATTATATTCCCTTTAGCACATTGGCATCCTCCTACGCACTTTTACCCTTGGGTAATTAGGCAATGGACATTTCCTAACATTTTTTGGACAAAATTTCTAAATGGTAGTTGTTTCACTTGACCTTATTTGTCTTCTTATTATGTAAAATTTTCAAAAAGTGTCATACTTGGAGATTTATCCCCTCTTTTACATTAATAATCATGCTTTTGCATAAAATTGACTAGTTAGCATTTTAATTAGTTGAGGCACTATACGTCCTAGTTGATCCACCTCTTGTATAAGTTTCTCCTTGTGTTCGGATTTTATTTTTGTCACCTTAGAATGGAGATGAGGCAAGTGTCACTCTCAACTTATTCCACATGTTCATAAGAGAATGAGGTCATGTGCCTTATCATCTTGTGACGAAAGCTCCATCCTCTTGTATGTTCATCATGATGACTTCATCACATGGTTAGTGAGGTATTCTACTTTGTATCTCTATACTTGGTGTATTGGTGATTTCCTCTAGTATGTTTTGTGCTTGTCATAATAGCTTATGTTGTGTGATTGTGTAATGTGACATGTAAATGTCACACTTGTAAACGTGAAAAAATTATTCATTTGAAGTTGGTTCTATTAGTACCTTGGGAGAAATATTGGGGAATTACATTATACATGATGTCAAAATACCCCAAAAAATCCAAGTATGATACCTTCATGTGGATAGCTACCTAGTAAACATTCCATTGTTGCACACTATAAATCAATTATTACAACCTTAACATTATTGTCATATACATACAATAACAATACACTAGCTTCTCTCTCATGGTAGCTACTATCTATAAAGGGCTTATCCATACTACATCAAAGAGTTTAACCTAGCAAAGGATCATGGTGAAAAAAATTATTTAGGTGCAGCTATTAAAGGGAAAGTGAGGTTGTTAGTTGCATAATTGAGGATGGGATCACAACACCTTAGGCATGTGAGATGGGTAGGTGGAATATTCCCAAGGAAACTTGGGAAGAAAGAACTTGTATTTTTGCAATAAGGGGGTTGTGGAAATGAAATGACACTTCATCATGGAATGCACAACTTATGTGGATATTCGTACTCAACATGAAAATAGTTTGAAAGTTGACAATATGCACCAACTATTTGAGGAAGATAAGATTAACCAGATAACCAACCTTCTAGTCAAAATTAATAGCGGGAGATCCGACTTGGAAAAGAGCATGAAGACAAATTAAGCCTATTTTTCTCGGTCCCAAAGACTATTTAGTCTTGTGGACATCATTAAAATATTTCATTCATTCATTCATAGTGTTATTCTCCCTTGCCCTCCCCTACCCTCCCTACCCTACTATAGATAGTTTAAATAAAGAATTCTTATTATGGATAGATGGATAGGGTGAGCTCCCTAACAATAACATTTAACTTTCTCCTTTAAAAAAATATAATGAAATTTTATATTTGTATCTTTCATCTCCATAAAGTGTGTTATAAACATTTCACTATTTAAGCCAAATCACCATGTGTAACTAAAGATCTTCTCTTACTCAAACACAAAAAATTACATTCATAAAGTACATTAAATTTTCAGTCATTACATCGAGAGGCATTATATAGTGAAAGCAATGAGTTTGTGTAAAGTTTTTGAAGCTGCATTTAAGATGACAAGTAGGTGGAAGTCATGTGTTGCTTTTGCTCCCAAAAACCATAGGACATCAGAATTCATCAGACGCTAGAAAATTGGACGTCGAAAAACGCTTTTGCCATTAAGTTTTTCATTTTTTGCAGACTGGTAACTATTTTCTTAGGGTTTTCTTTGGTTTCATTTTAGGGTTTCTTTATTTGAAAAATTTATGATTCATATTCATTGGGAATCGATAAGATCTCAAGGCTTTTAGTTTATGATTATACTCGTGAGTTGCAGCAATGGAAGATCCGAAGGTTGAAGTGCTCAGGATTTCCACGGTGGCTCTGATGGTCCCGTCGTGCAGGAAGCGCATGTTTGTTTGCAACCTGGACCTCTTTTGGCTACCCATGAGCAAACCACAGAGGCTTCTTTTCTACAGATTGTTTCTTGCAAATGATTTTTCTTCCATGGTAGACAACCTGAAGAAAAGCCTCTCTAGGGTTTTGGTGCATTTCTATCCATTTGCAGGATAGTTGGTTATTGGACAAATATTGGGCAAACCAATTATTGATTGCAACGATGGCAAAGTGGAATTTGTGGAAGTATCAATCGCTATGGCTTTACAGGACCTAGAGAAAGAGGAGTTTCAATGTAACCCATTTTTCAAAAATCTCTCATAGATTTTGGTCAAGATTTTTAAAATTTTACATTTTTAAAAATCTCCTCATGAAGTCCTAGCTATTTTTTTTTTTGAATTATATGGTTATGTTTTGAAAAAAAAAAATGTTCTTCCATCTGCTATATTTCTTCCATTCTGTTAAGCCCTAGTGTTAAAACCCTCATGTTTAACTCCATTACTATTTCTCAGTTCTCCATTATTTGTTGCCAACTTCACGCTCAAACAGTTAAGGAAAAAACACGCTCAAGTACTTTGGAAAATTCGTGTTTATATTTTAACAGTATGTATTTTCATATCTGCCATCATATAAGTTATATTGGAAAATGCGTTAGATGAAAACCTAAGAGAGAAAAAGAAGAGTAGAACCTAATGTCTTTGTGATGTATGCAACAACCATACAAGGTCTATCGTGGATAAAACCAAAGATGATGCAACAAGTTCTCTCCTCTATAGCTTTCTTAGGAAAAAAATCTTGTTGAGGTGCCAAGCCGCGGGGATTTAATGGAGTTTTTCCCTCACAAGGATAGCTTTAAATGATACAATATTTCCCCAAATTGCATATTCTAGGTAGTAATTTAATAGTTTTTCTCATTTTCATTGTCTAAAGTTGTGGAAGAACCAAGAGACGAGGTTTAGGGTTTTGGATGATGACGAAACCCCATTTTAGCTTTGTAAGCACTTTGTTTCACTATAAATTACTAGGCAATCTATTATTTTTTGGGTTTATAATTTTTGGCAATGGCAACGAGTGTTTTGGGTAACTTAGAACCAATTTTTTTTTTAGTTATAGTTTCGTGGTAGGGGTTTGTGTTGGGATTTTATGTGGCTAGGGTTTTAATTGGGTTTATGTTGTTTTGCAAGCTCTGGTCAAGAAGTAGCTACTGTTTGTAAGTGCCTACAACTATGATTGCTACGACCTCTTTTGTGCATAATATTAGTCCTCACCCAATGTTGGGTTATGTTTTGGAAATGATTGTCGTTTAGAATCTTATAACGGTGATAAAGGCCTTGCTTCTCACGTCTGTATCGGTAAGAAATTCAGGCTTATTGTATGATAAACAATGATTTTGAGGATTTGTTAGTATGGCTACTTAGATTTACAATTTTTTTCTGCAAGTACTCTGTGTAGCCGTTAAGGCCGTATTTTCTTTGTTTAGAAACTACTAAACATGCTATTGTGTGTGGAGGGTGTATGCTTTTGTATTAGGAAGCCAGAGGGTGCAAAGGATAATATTTGTGCCCTATATGTTAGGGGGTAGGGTTTGATCGAATTAAATTTGAATGTGGTATTGGGTGACAAACTAGGGAAGGGCACAAAATTCAGGATTGTCCTCATCATGCCATGCTCAGTGTTTGGATCATTGTTTTTTTTTTTTTTATAGTTTCTCTTATCAAGCATAGGGGACCCACCTATGTATCAGATTGATAGGTTTCATAAGAAGTTGATAAATTCTTTAAATCCAACTATTATTTAATGGAAATGAATGTTGTGTTGGTCATTGTGTTATTATTCCTTAAATCGTTGGATTTGAGCAAACTACTACTGTTTCTAGTAGGTAGCTTGGATATGATTTGCATGTAACAAATGGTTTTCTAGGATTTAAGTTGAGGATTTTTTACAATCCAACTCTGTAAGATCCCACCTGATGTTGGGTTGTATTTTGTAAATTATTGTTGTTGTTTGTAAACAATGTGGGTGTGGTTGTGGAGACAGACTAGAACAATAGACAAACCAACAATTCTCTCAATTTAAATGTTAGAAGGATGTGTGAATTTGTTAGCCAATATGGTAAAAAATCTACACCCACCCACTAATTTTTTCCCTAGGAGGGTTTATATGGAATTTTATATGAATATTTGTTTGTATGAATCAATAGTTGAATGGAGTTTCTAGAATTTTATATCAATAATTGTTTATGAATAAATGGATTGAATTAGTTTCTATAAATTTTTGTGTGAGATGATTTGTTTTGTGTGGACAGATGGTTTGTTTTGGGTGCAGTTGTTTGTGCTGGATCGTGGTGCATGGGTTTTCCATGGGTTTCATGGACAATTTGTATGGATGTGGACAGATGAGACCTGGGTTTCTGTCATGATCATGGGGTGCATGGGATTATGGGTTTCATATGAATTCAGATTGTGCAGACCAGTGAATAGGAACATTTGGTTGCATGGATAATTTATTTAATATGAATCAATGGTTATCCAGTGGTGGTATGGCTGTTTATCTAGTGGGAATCATGAAACTAGTCAGATGGGCTGGTGCTCTGATTCAGGCCTTGAGGCCCAGCAGCAGGCCTGCAATGGAATACACTGGATGGTTTTAGCACTTGGGATTTAAATTATCATGATTGTTAAGAGTGCTAGGATATACAGAGTATTGGGGACAGATTTGATTCCATTCCATTGAATAAGGAATGGGCTAGATGAGTCGTGGGCCATTCTTAGAACTATATTCCATCTATTGCAGTCATGTTGCCTTTGAATGTGCTTTTTTTGCAGTGTTGTTCTTATAGGACAAAGTCCAAGTGGTTGGTGTTTAGGACATGAAATGTGTTAGGATCAGAATTTGGGATTCTTGAAAGTCCATAGGCTAGAACAGCAGCATCTTAGAGCTTTAGGACACTTTCATATTGCCAAATTGAAGGGAATAAGTCTCAAATGAAAAGAATTTGTGATTCTTGGAGCCAAGATAATTGCAGGCTTATTAGAGTATGCTTTAAGAGAAGAAGATGCACTAGCCCTTTGTATTTGGCTGGGTATCTATTTGTTTATCATATTGTAGTTTCAAGAAAAATATAGGGGATTACAGTCTACCGCTTATGTCTGCTAGGCAAGCTTAAATTATCGCCCACTTCTGCTCAACCTTTAAACAGGGGATACAATGTTGATTTATTATGATGTTGATGAAGTCCAATAATAACAGAAGACAAAAATAAAATAAAATAATTTACATTAAATATTAGCTTGAAATAATCTATCCATATTTGATATTAGATCTTACCTAAAAATCAAGTGAGAATCTTCTTATAATGGTGAAATTAGCATTTGCATACCAATTACCTCATATGCATTATACATGTTGTTACTACTTACATAAAAACTATTACTATATTTATCAAAGTTAATATAAAAGTAAAAAATTAAAATAAAGTAAACAATATTAATAAAATAAAATAAATAGTTCTAAAGTAAAATAAAATAACTCCTATCATTATGCTTTGATTCAACTTTATTAAATACCGACTTTCAATCTACTCTCTTCTCAAAAGTAGTATAAGAGATTGTTGTTTTACATTTCAACTTAGATATTGCTCATTTGTGTCAGGGTTCATGATATAGGTTCATTTTGTTTTTGAATTTTAGAGTAGATGTAATATATGTGTCAAACAAAGCAGAGGGGGATTGTTATATAACTCTTGGACAAGATTTGACATCTAGACACATTTGTTGGTCCTCCCTATACAACTGAATGAAAGGATGGTTCTCCCTATACAACTGAATGAAAGGATGGTTCTCCCTATACAACTAATTTAAAAAATTTATTCTAAAATATAAACTTAGCTTCCAAAGGATGGGCTTATTCAATTGGTTTCTAATAATCTGAGGATTTAAAAAGAAATTTCAAAATGTAATAATGGGTATCATGAAATTGTGATAAAATGGTTTGATCAAACAAAAAATCAAATCAAAGGATTTGATGAAACAAAAAAGAACATATAAATAAATAAATAATAAAAAATAATTCAAATATTTTTCATAAATAAAGAACAAAATGGAAATAAAATAAATAATATTTTTGATTAAAAAGAAATCAAGATTTGATCACAAAAATAAAACAATCAAAAAAAAAAAAAAGTGATAACTCTTGACACATTTTATATACATTAATATTTAATATATGTTAGTAAGAGCTTCTACAAATTGTCTAATTGATATATATTTTTTTAGATTTGGGATAGACAGCCTTAAGCCTCAATGGTACTTTTCATTGGCCGTGCTATGGGCAAGCCTTATCTAAATTAAATATAAAGACTCAATGAGAAGCATGATTCAATATCGATATCCTCAAGAAACTGGAACAAAATGGAAGTTATGAGCTCACTCTCACTTTCGTCATTGCCAAAGCTCCCGACTCATAAGTTCTTCACATTTTCTCCACGTCAGCTACGCCAAACTGCCAGTCTGCTTTTTCTTTTCTTCCTCTTGAAATGCTATTGAAATGACTTACAAATTCAAATATGAACATGATCTTCAATTTATCAGCAATTCAAAAAGAAAAATGCCCGTTGAAAAAATCAAATAAGATGAACTCTCCAACCATTTAAAAATAAGCCAAATTGAGAATACGTTTGATATTTTTTACAGGTAATTTCAAAAAGCTCAAGCATGGAAAGAAGCAATTTATAAGCTGTTCGCAGACACACAAGAAGTAAGTCAATACATTTACTGTTAAATTGTGAGCAATTTATCATAAGGAATTGAAACCACTTGTCTATTATTATTTGCCAAGTGGGTTGAGAAATAATGGTAGTTTTCATTGATTATATATTGCCTTTGATTTGTAGTGTGACATCTTATCAACTTTCAACAAATGGAAGAAGGCAGGCTGTGTGTCAGATTATATCTTTATTCTCGGCATTTACTTGTGTTAGCCCAGCAGCAGAGGCAGCAGAATCAGGTTCTTATCGCTTACCCTTTTATCATTTCATTCTGTTTTTGTTTATGAATATAGGGAAGGCTCTTAAAATATGCCTGGTATGTGTGGGGTTTGTTCTAATAATTTTTTTGAAATATTGCACAAGTGTGTTTGTTATGTCTGAGACAAAGGGCATGCTACTAAGTAGTAAGTAGTCTCAGAATTGCCAGAATCAAGGAATGGGGAAGCCACACATTGTAGTGTATCTATAATAATTGCGTAATATGGATACAGATCCATATTTATCAGGTCCGATCAGATCAGGATTTTATGGACCGACCAGATTTGTCTGATCTGGTCTGGACTTTTCAATTCCTGTAGAAAGTTTACCATTTTTTCATATTAAATTCTGGATAAAACTTTTTGACCTCCACAATGAATTGAATTTTTCAAACTTTGCAACTATTTACAAACCACAAACACTTGGAGATGTGGGGTTTTGATACAGGGAGGCCATTTTGAAATATAGTATGGGAGTAAATGAATAATGGTATAGCTGTATTAACTTTAACTATAGGCACAAGGAGATTAAGGTCAAGTATCCTGTACCTGACCCAGGGTTTCAAGGCAGCAATGACACACATGCATACCATTACATAATTGTAATTGTGATTGTCTCTTGCTTTAGTCATTTGTCTTTCGTGTATCAGGAGTTATAGTAAGATTAGCTTCTTTGTGGCAGCGGTTGAAGGTGATTATGAGTTGTACAAGGATGAGGCAGATAAGTTTTCGCTGCTTGTTCCCCATGGTGAGTAGCTTCTTCCTGGTACATTTCTCTAGTCTTCGTATTGCTTTTAAGATTCTAACTATGAAAATCAAAGGATGCACACACACATCCCCAAGTAGTTGAGGAAATTTTATATAAGCTTCATCTACACTATGGAAGATACTTAATAACCAGACTCTAGTTATCACCAAGCAATGGGAATCTTCGTGTATATTTGGGTCAAAAGGCATGAAACTATAAGAAATAAAAAGTATGCTATTAATAGGTAAAAACATCATTTATTTAATCTTCTTACATACTTCTCATCTTTGGAGTAAAACAGCAGCCATTCTATTAGAGTTTAAACTTGTCAGACATTATTTGATTTTTTGAAATATGATTTATTTTTCAGCAATTCACTTTCTTTCATCTTCGTGTATTTAGATGGTAATAATTTCCACAGACTATTTGTGAAGACCATTTTAATAGAGAAATTGCTAGAAGCCTCACACTAGCATAACAAAGAAACGAGCGTATGAAATATCTGCAATAACAACTTCATGGTGAGGGGTAACTGTAGGGGAGATGTTTGGATGTTAACCTGACTTTACTTGCCCTCAGGCTGATTGTCTGTTTAAAAGAGAGTGAATTCTTATCATTAACAGAGGCAGATTTACATTTCAGCTGGAACTTTAGTGATAGTAAAAATGTGTGAATATTTTTCTAATAGCTTTCCTGATTTATCATTTTATACATGGGAACACAAGTTCAGAGGCACATAAAAATATGGCATAAACTTTGGGGGTTGTAACCTATGATTAGATGCAAGGTTCGAAAAACTGTTAGTAATAGAATATGTACTAGAGGTGCTTTGTGACCATTGAAGCTTGGACATGCTCTCAGGATAAAGCCATTGTCTTTGTAAGGGTGAAAATTCCTTACTGGAATCAAGAATAATATCCTGCAAAACATGATTCCGCCTTTATAGTGATTATGACACCTTGTTGGTATATGAGTTGTCACCCCAACTCTATCAACTCAAATCATGTTATATTTCAACTAGTGGGGGTGAAGGAGAAGATGAATGCATGTAGGTTGTATTTTTACCTTTTTGGTACCATCTTGAGTACTTTGTGAATTTTCCAAGAAAGAGAACCTACAACAATCTGAAGTATGGAGCTTGTAGGTGCATTTGCTTATAGTGTTTAGAAAAAGTATGCTGGAATTCTGGGTAGGCTCTTTTTGACAAGAATTCACCCTAAATTGAATTGTTCCCTTGTGCAAAATGTTTTTGGGAAAGAGGTTAAGTTGGCCAAAATGTATTGACCAACCTTAGTGGTAGAAGAGGATCCAAATCTGCTTCGTCTGGGCAAGATTTTGGCCATGAGTCAATGGAAAGTTCATATATGCAAGGAGATCAGATCTATAGAAGAAGAATTTCTAAAAGAATTTGGTTTGGAAACATAGACAACTAATAATGAGAAAGTAAAGTTTATTGGTCAACCTAGAATTCCATGGCCATATCTTGGCCTAGTTGTATGGTGATTTTTGTGTTTCCATTTATTGGGTGTTTAGTAGACCCATCACAAATGAATTCCTTCTACATCTTCAATTGTTAGGCCAAGCCCATTCAAATATTGAGTTCCTTTATTGACAAGATGATAAAAGAGTTTGTTGATGGGCATTTTGACACACTTGGCGTCAAGTAGGTAAGGTTACAAGATCAGTTCACCTCTCTTGAAAGGCTACTAACTTCTGGAAGAAATTAATTCACCCAAGGTCTATATTACCAGGTCATGACAATGCAAGATAACTCAGTGATCTATGTAGTTGTCCTTTTTCAATGGGCCTGTGGTATGGAAGTCTTGATATACAATCAATTCACAGAAAGTTTTGTAAGAATAGTGATTAGTTGCCCAAATAATAAATATTTTGATTCAGAGAACATCAGCAAGTGGATCCAAAGACTTATGATATTCAGATCTAATAATTTTGGATTCTCAAACCCTAGATCTGATCCTTATAACAACACTTACTAAATTTGCTCCAAAATGATTAGTGTTTCAGATTTGGCAAGTTTCAAATACACCAATCAAGATGATGCTGCCCTTTAGATGCTATCATATTAATCTTTTTCAGCAGCCTGATTATTTGCAAGTCCTAGGTCTAGGCATTTCAATAGCATAATTGCAATTAAAAAAAAATTAGTTAATTTTAATTTAATCAAATTTTCTTAAAAAGGCAAAAGGGTTAGGGTCTAGAGAAAATAATATAAAAACAGGTCTGTTTTGTAACAAATTCTAATTCCAATTTTGTTGAGACAGTGAAATCTAGTTAAACCAACTTTGCTTCATCTGTATCAACCAAAGTCATTAACACAAAGTAGTGTGGATGTCTAATGATTTTAGACAAACGAAAAGGAAGACGTGAATTTTTTGTATTACATGTACAAATTCCATACATCACCTCCCATAGTCTATTAACTTGAAAGATTTGTGATGTAACATGCCTTGAATTCCATCCTTCTCATTTGAATTTTAAAAATTGTTCATTACAGCATGACCCAGTTTGGAAAACTTGGATCTACAATGAAACTGCTAATATGCCAAAATTGATTAACTTGTTACTCAATCTAGCTTGCTATTTAACAAGTTTTTAACCCTTTACAATATCTTTGACTCTTCTATAAATACCTGTTCCTTGGGTGCCCAAATTCAAAGTATCCCTTCACATCAATGACTGGGACTCAAATATCCATAAGCCCAAACTTCAAAATTTCAAAAAATAAAACATAAAGTTTGTCCTAAGACTAATTTGTCCTCTGGGTCTATATTAAAATAATGTTTCCACCAATGAAAATAAGAGCTCCACTTGAGAAGTGAGACTTTTATTGCAAAAGCCCAAGATTAAATAATAAAAAAATATTTTGATCAAACAAAATCTGACAGCCCTATGATTGTAGGAAGATTCATGCTGCTCAGTTCTGCTTTGCACCTTCTTCTCATTCTTCTTTCCTTGCTGCCACTCCAATTTTCTTGCTTGTAGGTATGCGTGTAGATTGCCAATGGCCTTCTTCACTACATTGTAGTTGGGAGCGTAAGAATATTGGAGCTATACCTTCTTGGAAAAGAGAGTTTTTGCAACCTGTTTTGGGACCTTTTTCATCTCTGCCAAGCATGCCTTAAACATTTTTAAAGTTTCGTTTTATTCTCATTAAATCATTTATGATTTCTTCTGTCAAGTTCTTCTTCAACAAATCTGCAAATTCCTTAACAATGCTGCCTAGGGGGCTGATATTATCAACACTTTACCAGAATTTGCATGGGATAGACTCAATAAAATTCTGAATTCAGCCATGACTGCTTCTCTTGTTCTTTTTCTATTCAAAAATTTCATCTTGCACTACTGCAAGATTTTGATTCTCCATTTTGTGACCTTCAACCACTTCAATACCATCTCTGAGTTGCCATGTGGATTACTTCTTTCGCTGCCAAGGTAGAAAACTGAATTTCAAACATTCTTTTGAGCCAAGGAAAATTATCATCCAAGACAATCAACTCATCATATATTTTTTCTTCAAATTCTTCTGTAGCACTGATTGCATCGCTGATTTTAAACAACTGATGGCCCTTTTGATCAGCTTCTTTCCTTGGGACCACAATGTGTCTCTTTGTGACCTAGTGGCCTCAACTCTCTCCTTATTTCTCCTCTTCTTTTTAGTCCTTTATTTAATGCTGCTAAGAGTGTAGGAGTAGGTGCATGTGAATTTATGGGCCCCACAAGGTACTTTACATAACCTGTCAGCTCACCAACCTAGCCTTATAGGTCGTAGAAATTGCAGGTTGGAGTGATTGCTTCTCTTTTTCTCTTGTTTGGTGTCCAAGATTAACTCTTTGGATTTGATAATCTTCAGCTTGCATGTGACTTTCTTCTTGGTTGCACAGCAGAGTGGCAATTTCTGCTATCCTAACTCCTTGGACATTAATAGTTAGTGGATAACATTTGGCTGTTTTGGGCTTTGGTAGTGCCTTGAACATATCCACTATAACTTGAAATTCATCAGTAGTAGGGCCATGCTCTTTCTTTCATTTCTCGATAGTGGTTTCCAACCATATTGGCATACCTGAATCTGTAGTAGTAGTATCTTCTTGATCATGGTGGAGGAGGACTAGGTGTCCTTGTTGAAGTACTTGGAGTTGGAGGTGGAGAACTAGGTGGAGGTGAAGGCAGGCTTGAATGTACTAATCTCTGAGAAGTGGAGGAACTAGAGGGAGGAGTCTTGATCTAAGTTGGAGTCCTTTGTGAAGAGAGAACATCCTGATGTGAAGAGATTTCTTCAGTCCTTTCCTCTATTTTTAGCTCTTCATCAACAATCGGTTTTTGTTCATCAGTGGCTTATTTCTTTGTTGCAGTAGTAGCTTGTGTGTCACTTGTACTTGGCTCCTCTTGCTTCTGTGCTGTTGACTGTTTTGTAGCCGTATCTTGTTGTGTGAATCTGCAATTGGAGCACCTAGTAGTGTAGGTGGTGATGATTGTACACTAGAAGTGGAAGGAGAAGTCAGGGTTTGCACAATAGAAAGAGCTTTGGTAGCTGCAGTAGTTGAAAATCTCTGTTTTTCTGAGCCTTTAGGTTGTTAGATTTTAGCCTTTTTCCTTACTAAAGGCTCATGCTTATCAAATTCTTCTTGCTTTTCATCACCTTGAACCACATGAGTAGTCTTTTGCTGAGAGGAATTATGTTTCCTTTTTCTGGAGGTCTTCTTGGCAAAAAATTTCTGAGGATATTCTTTCTTCTCATCTTTTTTTGATTCCTCCTCCTTCCTCTTAGAGGACTCAACTTTTTCTTTTGAAGCTTCTGCCTTTGATGTCTCTCCCCTTTTGCAGGACTCAACCTTTTCTTTTGGAGCTCCTCCCTTTGATGTCTCTCCCTTCTTGGAAGGTTTTATTTCAAGCATTTGGTAGGGATTTTGTAGTTATTTATTTGTTCTATCCACTAACCTTTGTGTTCTAAACTCAACAGAGATGTCTTCATCAATGTACCGATCAACCATATCAATTGGTTGATTGAACACTTTATTTAGTTATGAGACAGGTCCAGTAACTTCCCATCTTCATGCAGGCCTTTGGGAACTTTAGTGACATTAAAATCCTTGACCTGGGATATGGTAATCCTGCAGAAGTCCCTTATGATCACCTCATGTTTGTCTATACAATCTGCCCAATAGTCTTCTATATCAAGCTCATGCTTTTAGAAAGTACCAATCATGGGCCCCATCTTCCTTGTGGGATCAAATATGCCTCTAATTGCATATAAGTCCTTGGTGAATAATGTCATTTCTAATCAACTACCTTGGCATGATTGTATGTTGAATAGATATAGGGTCCAATTGATATGGGGAAATGGATCCTCGCTTTATGTTTCCCAACAATTTAGTTTCTGCACTTCTACCAGTTGTCATAGAATCCCTATGAAACTAGATTGGCATTGGGTCACTTTGGGAGTTTGCATGGAGCTTTGTGGAAGCCTCCAACCTTGATATAAGTGAAGGTTTGGAATTGAATGTAATAAATTCCCATTTCACAATGGCTTTTGTTTCCTCCATTGACAACCTCTTGATATAATCATTTTGTAGGCATCTAATGATGAACACGGAATGCATCATTCACCTTGTTATAATATTTCAAGCTCTCCTTTAGTTCAAGTTATGGGTATTGATTATATACTAGAGTCTTTCCTAATGCCATCCTTCCTACCTTGGTTAGACTTGGTAAGCTTGTCCTCTTGGCCAATAGATATACCAAGTGGGAGGTCATATAAAATTTATTGCTTTCTTTGACTTCAATTAGTTGGGAGTGAAGATTTTCACTAATGAGTATTCCCTATATTTTCTTCCCATCCATGATGGATAAATTAAATAAACACATTCAGGGATAGAAGTCTATTTAACAATGTGATTGCATCATGGATATCTTCCCTGAATTCGCTTTTATGGATGATTTTGGCCATTTTTATTGTGATTTTCTCCTTGCCGCCAACCAATTTTCATTGATAAATTGGATTGCCTATATGTTTTTTCTCTCATAGTATCTGAGAACCTCCTTCAGGTTTACTTTGTCATATGAGGCATAATTAGGTAGGCCAAAGAACTCTTTGATGGCTTCAACAGTGATATCTAGAGTGGTTTGATATGCGGGTCCTAAGACTTTCTTCTGTCTTGCATCATAGTATTGTTCACAAGCCAAGATTAGCTTAGGGGATTGCAAGGATACTGGGAATGTTGTTGCCTAGACATACATAGGGCATTTGCTGTTCTATCAGACTCTTTGTTAACCCTTTCAATGAATTCCTTCACATCCTTATGCCCTTAGTCTATGTCTCCCATCTCTATCCAAGGAAAGACTATCTTGGAAGGGGGTGGCACCCTTGTATTTCATTTATGTTGTTGGCAGATTTTCTTGCATGGATTCTACAAAACAACCATAAAAATTCATTAGATAGTTTATAACATGTATATAAAATCCATCTATGTAAGTCTATTATTCATACGTCTTTTATAATAACACTTGCAAGAAGTTATGTTATTTAAAACAACGAATTGGGCATGAAGGAAAGAGATGATTTAAAAGCCCAAAAGGTTAGGAAAATACAAAATAGGCAGGGATTGGGGTTTCAAGATACCTTATGCATGATTACTGAATAGGAAAAGGTTCAGGAGTCTACATAATGTGCTTATTAAGGTTGGCTAAGTCTAGAAAAATTCATTTGTTTTCTACTTTAGAATAGAGAAGTTTACAAACAATATTAGGATTTTGGGAACCAAAGATGATGAGTACCTCATAACAATTTGGTATTGGGGAAAGAAAAAGTCTGAAACCTGAAAACGTAAGTGTATATGTAGACTTTAAAAGATTTAATCGAATTATTTGTCAAGGAACAAGACTCGAGTCTACTGCTTATCATATGTCAATATATATGAATTGCCAAACTCTTGAATTTGCTGATATGAAACAAGATAATATATATTGGGGATCAAGTTTTGGGCATACTACTTGTGAAGTACTTGATCAATTGGATCCCCAAAAGTCTAAATTTGATAAGCTTTGAGAAGAAAATGAATGTTGGGGAATGGGACTATTGGTTAACACTTGTTGATATTCAATTAGATCTATTCCCAAAGTTTGAAGTCTAAAAAGATTAGATACAAAGCATCATCGGGAATTGGAGTTCAGAGATACCTCTTGTTATATTGAATTAATTAGATCTTCGAAGCCTTGCGCTTGAAAATTTTCAAGGCACAGGACCAGTGGGAACTAGTACTTGGGATTGTTACTTGCAAGGTATTCAATCAATCAAATCCCCAAGATCTTGACCCTGACCCCCAAAAATCTTGAAGTTAAAATTTCTTCCCTTAAGTTCTTTTAGTATGCAATCATGCGAAAACCTAGAATTCTGGATTTGAAAACTTTTGAAGGACAACACCTACAAAAAAATAGGGATTCAAGATTGTTTTTACATCTTATCAAATAAAGAAAATCACCAAAGCTCCAAGCCTAAAAGAATATTAAAGAAAAATTCCAACTAGAATCAAAACTTGAGGATATTGTTTACAAAGTATTTGATTATTTAGATGCCAAAAGCTCTTAATCTGCAAAATTAATAGACTAGGTTTCTCTCTAAGTGTTTTAAAGCAATTCATCATAAGAAAACCTGAAATATTGGGTCTGATATGAAGCAAGGTTTGGGGACTTGACATGACAAGGTCCAAACCGTGAGGGATTAAAATCTTGGACCCCTGAAATGTGATCAATTTTAGGATAGAGTTTTTATTGAATTTATGTGAAAATTTCATTGTAGCTGAGTTTAGCTAGGGCTTCCATACACACTAGATTTAAATGAGTTCAAAAAATAAAAAAAACATAGTATGGACTCAAATTGAAAGCCAATTGAAAAAACCCTAAATGAATAAAAATGTGGAAAAATTAGGGTTTAACAACAAAAAGATCACTATACAACTAATTGTAATTAATTAAATGAACCTGTTCTTTTCCCAAATGAAGAGATTCTCTTCAAAGATGAAAAAAGAATAAAATGTAAAGGCATGAACCTTACAGAAAGGGTTTGAATGTGAAGAACACTATGCTCAAACTAGCAAACCGTAGGATTCCACAAATCCTTTCTACCAACTAAGTCACACGATTATAGCAATGAAATGATCAATCAATCAATCGACAACACAATTTTGAAGTGTTAGGAGATGGTCTAAATGCACAAGAAATTGTGGAAGATGAATAACAAATGTAAAATGAGAAAATAAATGGTCATTGAGAGTTCTAAATGAATCTACACATTCAAAACCAAGCCATTAATGTAGAGCCAAGGGGGTAGGTCAGGCTCTAGGTGAATGGTATACCAAACATCAAGGATTGGGGTTTCATTAGGTTTGTCATGTTGTCATGAAAAGTCTTGGACCATGCATTAGGCATGATGCTTTAGGAAATTAGGAACTCAAATAAATTTATGACTAAAAGTAAAAGGGAAAAGGAAAATTCAAAGCCCTAATGAGAAAGAGGAAAGATTAGGGTTGTGGGATACTCAATAATTAGTAGACGAGCAAGCAAAAACCTGAATCCTTGTAACAAATTGAGAGTTGGGGTTTCGGGAAACATCCTCTTGAGCGCATTGGTAGGGAAAAGTTTGAAGCCCCAAAAAGTGACAAAATATTCAAAATGAGTAGAAAATACTTAACACTTAAAAATGAAAACCTTTTCTTGACTTAAAAATAAAAATAAAAATTAAAGTTAAAAAGATCAAAATTACCTTCTAGAAAGTATGAAACAAAGAAAACTCAAAATTAACTATGCAAGAAAAACAATGGGGTCCTCATTTTGCAAGACAAAATGGGGTGTGTGTTCAAGAGACAACAAATGGCAACTCAACTGGGGAAATGCCCTTTGAGCATTTAACCTATAATCTTTGGTTCAACACAACCATAACAAAATATGAACACTAAACTAACAAAGGGTAGAAAGATCATTGTACAATATTTAATGCTTATGAAACCCAAGTGTAATGTCTCTGTTTTCTATCCCACCATTATAGGAGCTAAATTAATTAATTAATTTAATTATTTAATGTTGCCTGGAAAAAAGTGCCATTATAAAGGTAATATTAAATAATTATATTAATGAGGTGAATAAAGTGACACCATGTAATATTTAAAAGATATTATAAAGTATTTTAATGTCACTTTATAAAAAGGTGTTTTGGCGGGAAAACCTAAAAGGGTATTATAGAAGGACTTGAGAGCTCGTTTTCTCATTATAAGAAGATTATTTTAATTTGTTTGGTTTTAGGTGACTTGAGGACAAAAACCCTTAAGTTTCAAATTTGAAGGATTGGACGAAAACCCAATTCATTCCACAGGCGGATTCACATCAGGGTTTGCACTTGTGCTTCAACGTCTAGATTGATTGATCAGATAATTTGTGGGTCTTGCCAGGCAAGACAAATTATCAGGGATAAATTGGTGAATAGTGATTTTCTATAGCGACGTGAATAGTGCAGCTACAGTTACGTGAATAGTGATAATCATTGAAGCTTGAAGGTAAAACCATGGAGTTCTGGAAGCAAGGGTGCTAGGGTATTTGTTACTAATCTTCCATATATGACACTTCTGAGTGTTGTTAGCCATGAACAACTACTGTGTATGACAGTTTCAAAGTGCTTCCTTGATTCTAGGTGTGACATCTTGCTGCTATAGTCAACTTTATACTACTATCATCAACTCAGACCACTACTGTTGACTTATAACCACATTAGAAGGGCAAATTGGTAATTATCATTGGCCTTCTCATGGGACTATAGTCACTCTACAAGTTGCTGCTATCATTCTTAGTCCAACATGCATACTTACAGGTCTGAGATTACTTTATATTTGCATTTCATAGCTAGCATCTGCAATGTCCCCAGTTTTAGCACTACACTTCCCAGTGATTGTTGGCCTATTTTTGGATACCCGTAGGCAGGTCAGAGGTAGAATTAGGGTTTCCATCTATTTGGAGGTCTCTTTTGTGGATTTAGGGGTTTGAATGTCAGAGTTTTGCAGTTTGGTTTATGGATTCCTTCTGGGTTTTCAGAGAGCTCCGGAGGGATGTGACATGCATTTCAATCAGGGGTTTGCATGTAGGATTGGTTTTTGGATTCTTTTTGGGTTTTCAGAGAGCTTCACAGTGGTATGACATGTATCTACATCACACAACCTTTTTTGGACTTACTATTTTTAGTAAGTTGCGACGATTGCCCAGTTTGTGCTCAAAATGCATTTGGAGTTACTATTTTTAGCAGTATGCTATTTATAGTAAGTTCTATTCTTAGCAGTTTAGTTTGGGGGTTTTCGAAGGGGTTTCTATTTATAGCAGTGGCCGGTCTTGATGTTGCTATCTTCAGTTGGTCACAATATTCTTCTATGGGTCTTTAGTTCGCTTAGTTTGGGTGTTTGTAACATACTTACTATTTATAGTAAGTCACCTTTGGGGGAGTTGTCCCAGGTTAATGCACTTGCAACAACATCATCACTTAGTTTATTGTCGGAGAGCCTAAGGTTGCAGTTTTAATATTTGCTTTATTCAACCACTTAATTCATTTTATAAAGTTATATTATAAAATTAAGTTGAGGAGTGAAAGTGGTCATTTGAAAAGTACGTTGAGCCTAGTGAAGCAACTTAAAGTTGTTTTTAAAAGATAAATTGATATTATATTTTCCTCAATGATGTGGGATGCTTAGAGAAGGAAAAAGTTGATTTTAAATGTTTTAATATTATATCTCCTCAGGTGTGGACACCTATGGGGGAAAAAGAATTAAAAATGTTTAATTTTTCTAAAGTGGTGAAGGGCGTTAGTTTCTAGGGAGGAATTAAGAAGATTTTGGAGTCCAGTCGCCCTACCTCCTTTATATTTTCATTTTGGCTCTCATTTTCACATCTTGGATTTGACAACATAACATAATGCTGCTGGATTTCTTCCAGAGTGCTTGGGCTGCGAACTAAGGACGAAAACCCTCTTCGCTTGGGCTGGCTTCGGTGGTGAAATATCCTCCCTAATCAGATGGAGAGTGATTCTACAACAAGGATCATACGGTGCTTCATAGAGTTCGATTTGGGTGATTTTAAAAGAATATTTATCAGTATTTTGAAGAGTTTTTGGGTGTGGCTTGCTAGTTTTCAGTTTTGGAGTGTTTTGTGAAGATTTTGGTGTGTTTATTTGCATTTTCTGGGCATTACACTTCTGGACCAGATTTCATGTTTATGCTCACAGCTCTAAAATGGATTGAAGACTCAAAATGGGTATCGAATATATGAAAGGGCAATTTCCAGCTGATTCCAAAGAGCATAAACTTGCTTTTTTTGGTTGAGTTTCTGAATTTCTATAGCAGATAGATTCTTCAAGGAGGGACACCCTTTGCAAGAAGAAAACCCTGTTTCTTAACCAGCATGTGTGGAGTTTACAGTAGCTGGGTTTGAGGTTGGATAAAGGTGTTCTAGGCAATTGAGAAGGAGGCTCCTTGATGGTTAGAACTTGGAGTTTGATCGCTGCCCATTCAAGAGTTCCATTGCTGCTTTTGAAGAGTCATTGACATGACTGTAGCTTCTTATTCCAGGTCTGATTTCACTATGTAATGTTCTGATATAGAACAGAAAATGAATATTCAAGTTATTTGTTTCAATCTATATTGAAAGGGTTTAGTTTATTGTATTTCCTGTTCATTGCTATATTCTCTTTATGGTATGTTCATCTGAAAACGCTTTGAAAACCAAACACAAACACATCATTGAACAAGCAACCAGCAAACAGGGGTTTCAAAAAAGGAAAAAAGAAACCAGGGGTGTATGTTACAGCGGTATTAGAGCTAGTTCTTCTTGCCATCTTGTGTGGTCATAAGAAAATCAGCACTATTCATTCTATGAGTGCAAGAGAATGAGATACATACAGAGGGAGATGACTACAGAGAAGTCTTTACTTGAGTTGATACAGGAACTGACCATGCTAATGAGGGATCCGACATAAAAAAGGGATTCTCATTGATTGTTGCTAGATTTAAAAGTCGGGATGGAAAAGTGGACATGACACGTCAAGATGACCGTGAGATGAAGAAAATACCTTGACTTATGATGTGAGTGTGGTAGAGCCCCAAAATAGTCCTCTAGACTTGCATGTGGTTGGTGGTGATGAAGATTGGTTTGGTGAAAAGAACGAGACATCAGTCTTGAATCCTAATTAAGACTCATTCAATGATGGTTTTGAGATTAATGAATTCACTAATGAGGAACAAGTTGAGGGCAACATTGGTGGTGCCATTGAGTCGTCTTATGACCATTGCCATAGTGATGATGTTTGTGATAATTTAGAGGTTGCTCAAAACTCAGAACATAAAGTAAGTTATGAGTTTGCGATTGGAGAAGAAGCTTGTATGGAACAACTACAAAACGATCTCTTTGAGAAGGTTGCTGCCATTAATATTGAGTTTGGTCCTACTGAAAATTTCAAAACAACACCTACTAGAGAGCATTATCATCATACCAATGATAGTAATCTTGGTTGTGAGTTGTGGGCTACCATTGTTTTTGATCATAGTGACTTATTCCAAGAGTCAACACTCCAAGAGGGGTACGAAGAACACTTTCCGCTTGTTCAGAACAATCAGCCTTTTAGCATTTGGGTTCCGGGTGTGATAGCACCTAAGGAAGGCAAGGAACTTGTGTGGGATGAATTTCCCTTTGATCCGGATGACAAAATGGAACTTGATGAGGACTCTTTATCAGCAAACAATGGTGACAATATGCTTGAATTTGGGGTTGCCTTCTCGTTTGATCAAAGTGACAGTGAGGTAGAAGCAGATTTAGAAGTCTATAAGGCTCCTAACATTGAAGAGTTTGATGGTGTTCTTGAGCAGAAATCAGATTTATTATTGCATGGAGCTGATCATCATCTAGGTGTTGAGCAATGTCATCACATGGACCCTATGGGGTGTGAAACTAGGGACAGCCATGGAGTCATTGAAAACAAGAATGAGAATTCTGATTTTAAGCAAAGGCTCGAAGAAATTGTAGAGTCTGATCCTATTTATGATATTGAGCATCTTCAACTAGTTGGTGAAGGAAGACAAGAGTCTTGGAGCAGCTATGGGGGTAGCGATTGTAAGAACCAAGTTCTGATTTTTTCTTGCAGCCTATCAGCAGTTCACCATTTTTGCATTCTTATGAGTGGGAAGGACAATTCAGGGTATTTGTTGAAAAAGAAGTGCAAGCTCTATCCCAATTTGATCACACACATAGTTTGATTGAAGAACTCTACTGGAAGGCTCAGATTGAAGAGAGACAGAAGGGAGTTAGGGGTGATGCTATTCTCCCAAATTTGCAACTTATCAAAGATTCTTTGGAGACATTGAAATCAGCATACATTCACTTGATCAGAGATCGAGATTATGCCTTCGATATTGCAAAGAAGACCATGGGTGTTTTCCAGGAAAAGGAGAGACAAGTTGATGAGCT
This sequence comes from Sequoia sempervirens, assembly GCA_007258455.2. Taxonomy (NCBI): domain Eukaryota; kingdom Viridiplantae; phylum Streptophyta; class Pinopsida; order Cupressales; family Cupressaceae; genus Sequoia; species Sequoia sempervirens. The sequence continues at coordinate 23,323 of VDFB02367988.1, read as the reverse complement.
TACTCTTGAGCTTGAGTCAACAAAAGAAATGTTAGAAAACACTCAAGTGGCATTAATGGAGGTAGAAGAGCAGCTAGCTGATTTCAAACTTTTTAGAGAACAAGAGAATGAACAAAGAGTTGAAGAAATCAAACAGGTAATTGAAGAGCTTGATAGTCTTCAAGAAGAGTTTGACTTGGGGAATGTTCCACAAAGATCAAAAGTTGCACGTGCAGATTTGGATCAGCAAGATGGAAGTGAGCAAGAGGATAGGTATGAATTCCAAGTTTTTGACAATCCTCTATTTGAATTGAGTGTAGAAGAAACTTGTGATAACCCTCTTTTTGTGATGGACAATGAGACATGTGGTGAAGTGACCAAGCATGAGATTGAGTATGGTTTCCAGATTACTAATGCTTTGATATTAGACCATGAAGATGTGACACAAATTGTGATTAGTAATCTTCCAAGGCTATTTGATGATGAATGCATAAGTGGGTTTGAGGATCAAGTCTCCACTTGGGTAGTGTTGAATCTGGATATTTTCAACATCCTTGACATCAAGATGTTAACAAAACAAGTCTTAGTAGCTGCTGGTAATTTCATGACAGCAGCAAGGAGTGAAGAATTTAGACTTGTTACTCAAGAGGAAGCGGAGAAAGAATAACCAAAATAGATTGTTTACTTCCTTGACCATCCATCCCTTGGGTGGAGTGATGTTTTGGCTCATATTAGCCCTTTTTGGGAGTTGGATTTGATGACAACAATTGTTCCATGCTCCATTGATGTTGACGCTTTCATGGTTAGGCTTCAGGGGTTCTTGAGAGAAGACACTAATTCCTTGAGAGTGCAGTTGGTTATGATGGACACTTGGAGACGTGTTGTGTACTTTTTCGGTGTGTTGGGGATCATTCTTGGTTGGGTATCAGTTGTGACCTTTTCACACATCGCCCCATCGCTGATGGGGACCCCCAGTTGCCTGCTAGTTTTTAGGGTTCTGTCTCCTTGCAACGGTTACATGAGATCACTTTGCCAAGAGTTTCAGGTCAGTTTGCCGAGAGTCACCCGAGCCGAGTCAGTAATTCATGCTTGAATCAATGCGTAGACGTCATGGAAGCGCTCAGAAGGCCCAAGAGACGAAGATCGACTGTAAATTCGGCCAATTCTGACACTTCCTATTTTTTAGGAAAAGTTGCTTTTTCGATTTTTCATTTTTGGCATTTTTGGACCAAACGAGGTTCCCTATTTTTTAGGGTTGCTTTTTCTATTTTTAGAAAGTTTCTATTTTTGGAAAGTTTCTATTTTTAGAAGGGTCCCGAGTTCTGAAAACGCACTCAGAAGTTCGAAAAACTCAATAGAACTCTCAGAAAATCAAAATGAAAAATTTGAAAATTATTGAAAAATTTGCAAAAAAAGTTCAAAAAGCATGAAAATCAGACCAAAAACGTTCAAAAATCTGGAAAAACCAGTCAAAACCAGTTCAAGATCAATCAGATCTGAAGATGAAATCATGAAAATCAGTTCTTAAATGGTGAAATTTGTGAAAAATGTGCTCAAGTCTGAAATCTGCCATGGGAAATGAAGGAAAGATGAAGTTTGTGAAAATCTGGAAGTCGTGAAGTTCGCCCAGCAGCAATGGAGAACATCCTTGGATCTTCCAAAGTCCGCCCAGCATATAGCATGCCCATCCTTACACCTTCCAAAGTCCGCCAAGGATGTCCAAAGGTCTCCAAAGTCCGCCCATGCATCTTGAAGGCATATCCTTGCATCCTCTAAAGTCCGCCCTGCATGTCCAAAAGGTTGATGAAGTCCGCCATCCACTTTAGAGGAAGTGCCAAAGGGTCATAAAGTCCGCCATATGCCAAGAGGCAACATCCTTGGCAGCTCTAAAGTCCGCCATCCTTGTCCTTGACCCCTTCAAAGTCCGCCATCCACTAAAATGCATGTCCAAAAAGGCTCCAAAGTCCGCCTTGAATATCCTAATACCCCCTAAAGTCCGCCTTGACTTGATGCTTGTCCAAGGAAGCTCTAAAGTCCGCCCTTGAAAGGTGGGACTTGGCTGAAGGCTATACAAAGTCCGCCTAGGCATGAAAGTAAGGAAAAATCAACATATTTGCTAAGTGTTGGCGCCCAGCTAAGGAGAGTTTTGAAATTTGCTAAGTATGAAAGGTGGAAAATCCTTTCCAAAGGGATAAAATGATGAATAAGTGTTAAGAAGTTAAGGAGATCCGCCCTAGAAAAGAGGGATATCCCATGGTGCTCGTCCTAAAAACTTACAAAGTCCGCCATATGCTTGGAAAGAGTTAGCAAGGTGCTAAAGAAGTTCATGATGCTTGTCCAAGAAGCCAAGGAGGTCCGCCCAAGATGATAAGATGGTAAGATTTTTGGCTAAGTGTTAATGCCAAGTCTAAGAAGAGGTTCGAATATTTGCCTAAGTACAGAGGCTAAAGGATGGGAAATGAAGACGTTGGCCAAGTATTGTGGCACTTTCGAGAGGTCAAATGCCAAGATTGAAAGGACATGTGCTAAAGATTATCAGGATATGGCAAAGAATAAAACGGAATGTGCCTAGCACGATGAGGAAAAGAGGTAAAATTTGCCTAAGTATGGAGAAAATGTCGAGAAATTGTCAACTTTGACCCAATAAAAATGCGCAAGGCAGGGAGAAAGGTAGGATCGTCCTTGGTCAGAAGGAGGAAGAATATGTCAGACATCAAGGAAATTCGCCCAACGAAGACATTCGGACAAGGATATTGCCTAGAAAAATTCGACTGAGCAAGGAAATATTTGACTTTGGCAGAGCAAAATAAGCTTAAAATCTCGCCTCGGCAAAGAAAAATAGGGATCTGGCAATGAAATTTTCGACGGAATGGCTTAAGATTTGGTTTGGCTAGACGAAATTGAGGATGAAATCGGAAAATAAACTCTTAGCCAAGAAAATTGGAAGAAAAATTGAAATAGTCATGGGTCCAAAACGAACGGGTTGGAATTAATTAAAATATTTTAATATTTTAATAATTAATTTTCAACTATTTGGAAATTAAAAATGCCTTGGACAAAATCGAAATTGCCAGACACGAATCGGACGAAAGTAAAGCACGCCAGGCGGAGATGAAATCCGGCAAGAAGAAAATTAAATTCACCATGAATTTAATTATTTAATGTTTTATTTAAAAAGTTCGAAAAATCAAAAAAATAAACATTAAATAAAAAAATCGAATTTTTGAAGATCAGTAAGATTTGTCTGGATAAGTTCGAGACTGATCCTTGTCGGAAGATAAAAGGAAAGTTGCCTGTTTGGAAAATGAAAACAAATCGAGATCGAGAAAGAATATGGCAGTTGCTAAATTAAATTCAATCCTTCAGCATTATAATGAGTTTCAGCAACTCATTTTTCACACACAGCTGAAGAGAAATTTATTCTTTCTCGAAATTATCAGGCAATTGATTCATGATAGGAAAAGTCGAATTTTCCCGGAGAGAGAAGCAGTGTTATGCTGAGGAATTTTTCGCGGGAAAAGAAAAGGATATTTATTCAAAGCTGAATTCTTCTTGAAGAGGGGCGCACTTTTCAAAAAAATCAGATTTTTAAATCTGATTTGCATTTAACAGTCCTTCGCTGAGGTTTGGTGATTGGTCAATTAAATTTGCTATCTTTTCATGTACTGTCATCTTGACGAAGTTCTGAAGTGATTTTCAACTCCATCGAAGTCACTTTCAGCTTGCTTTTTCGCAATATTTTAATTATTTGAACAGCTGAAAGTTAATTTTCGAATCCAAGGCACGAGGTTTAAATTATTTTAAAGGTCTTTATATTAATGTTAGTTTTATGACTGCAGGTTGACGGACACGGAAGGCGGATTATCCAGGAAGCTGAAAATGAAGTTCGCCAACAAGGGTGCTCAGAAGGAGACTAAAGTCATCTCAAAGTGGAAGAATGTCGTGGATACTGACCTCGGACATGTGGATTTTGACGAATTCAAGAGAGAGTATACGGTCAGAAGGGACTTCCCACAGCAATAGCCAAGGATGGTCGGAAACGGGATATTCCAAGCAGCTGGATTCCCTCCGGCAATGGATTGTGCTGAGTTAATGGTGGAATGTGCTCGCCATTATGATGCCCAGAAAAGACAGATTATCGCCCCTGACGGAAGGATCTTGGCACACTTGAACGAAGTGTCAATTCAGGAGACCTTCGGCATTCCAGAGCATTCAAGAACGGTCTATAAGACCAAAGAAGAAGCCAAAATGCTATATGATGGTCAGCCAGATCTATGTGCCACAACAGTCAACAAGGTTTGGATGGACAAGCCAAAGCCATCAATCAAGAAGTTGCCCAAGAGGCCTCGCCGCACGGACTTCAAGGAAGATTTTGGGGATATTGTGCTGATGCTGAACAGAATAGCTGGCAACCCGCAGGGCGCCTTCTTCGAGAGTTGGATGTACTATTTCATCGACGAGATTACCTCTGGAGTCAAAATGTTCAATTGGTCACGGATGATAAGTGACAACCTCCATGAGCAGCTGATCAACCTTGAAGAAACCAAGTCTTTTCACATGAGTTCATATGTGGTATACCTATTAGCCAGGTCATACAAATATCCAGGGTTGATCTGCAAGGGCAGAATTGGCAATGGGGAGAACGAGCTCAGGCCTTACGACTGCTATCCTCAGCTCCAGTTGAAGGAGAAGACTCACTTCAGGAGGGTACATGATGCATTCCTAATGCACATTACCAGAAAGCTTCAAGGAGGAGTGCACCAAAGGCTGAGCCATGAAGCAAAAAGTCTTATCAGCAAATATGGGTCTTGGTTCATCCAGTTCCCTAAATTTACATATATCAGGATCCAGGGATTTACTGGAAATCCCTATAAATTGCCTATCTATCCGACTAATCGGATGATATTGCTTGAGGTTTTGAGACAATTAGAAGAGTACCAGAATATTCAGAGGCCGACCAAGAAGGCGTCCGTCACATTCCCATTCTTCATCGGGAACATGCTAGAGTACTGTCCATCAGCACAGGCGGCTGAAAGTGCAAGACTAGAGATCCAATGGTATCCTTTCACGGCATACAAGTCCAGGGTCAACTATGACCCACATCACAACATTCGGACAGTGGAAGGAAGGAAGTACAAGCACAGACAGGAATTGGAGGATTTCTGGGCAAATGCAGCCGATGAGTATGAGGTCAGGCGGAAAATGTGGTCCAGAATGTCCTTGGATTTCATGAGAACAATCGAGTTCTGCCGAGTGCCTGATCAGCTTCAAGATGATGGAAACCATGTCCAGCCACGCTTTGAGGAAAGCCGACCTCTCCCTCCGGTGAAATGGTCAGAACCAGAGCACGCAGACCTAGCCACCCTAATGAGGCCAGTAACTAAGTATTCCCAGTGGTGGGTTGATTGTCACACCCAAGAACTGAGACAAAAAGGAATCACGCTCACCTATGACCTGTTGAGCGAATCAGAGTCATACTCTTCTAATGCTGGTGCATCCCATCAAGACTTGGTCGGGATTGGAGAAAAAAGAAAAGAAATAATGCCAAGTGCTGAGCCTGTTTCCAAGAGGCATAAGGGAGAACCTTCTCGGTCGGCAGTATCCAGGAACATTGACCAGTTTGTAACCAATATAGACGACTCCTTGGCGGAAATGCTTGAACCTCTTGCAGCTCAGGAAGTAAATGAAGAGCCTATTCAACTAGATGATGAAGAGCCTGCGTCACCAACAGGCACAGAAATTTTGGGTTCAGACAATGATGTAGAAGCTCGAAACAATGACTTTGAGGAGGGAATGATTTCCGCTCTCAGGGAAGTCATGGATGTTCCGAACGAGAATGAGGTTCAAGTAGAGGATGGCATTGAACAGTCGACAATTCCAGACTGGCTGTTAGAAAGGATGAAAGTTCATGTGCCTGCTGAGGCTCAACAAGAAGAAGAAGATGATACTGCCGATTTCTTGGCAAGATTAGAATAGGTCGCAGTCAAGAAACCCGCCAAGAAGTTCTCCACCATTCGGAGGAACGAGGCAGGCGACCGTTCCGTGCACATTGCAGTGCCTACAGTGGACAAGCCACAGGACGAGATCACTCCTCAGGAGTATGCTATAACCACAGTTGACCTTGGCCCGACCTCGAAAGGTCAAGAAGTAGAGGAGTTGGATAATTCTGTCTCGACCATCAAGGCGAGACTAGAAAAGGAAGTGGCTAAGAAGAAGGAGTATAAGAAGGAGGTCGAACGTCTCAAAGAATACATACAGCATTTGACCCAGCCACTTGATCGGGGCAATGCGACTGTTCCTCCTCTCCTCAAATCACAGGAGATGACTAGGGGCGTCGAGCACGGAATGGTAACGGCCAGGGAAGCTCAAGGCTGGATGGCAAGTGAAGGCACAGAGGCGGCATTGTTCATGGAAAAGTTGGCACTGGCCTATGGGCGAACTTCTTCATTTCTTTCTAGACTGATGGACATGGCAGAAACGTGGGAAGGTATCCCGGACATGCAGGAAAGGCTTATTCCAAGCCTTAGAATTTTGAAGAGTACTCCGAGAGAGGAGTTAGTTGATAAAAGGGTGATTGCTGCAGGGGCAGCATATGATTTTCATCACTGGTTTTGGGCAGTGACAATACGAGAGGAAGTCTTGGAGAAGGCAAAAGTCGATGGGCTTGGAATCGAAGAACAGGTCAAGAAAATCCAGGAGGAGATTTGCATGATAACTACAAAAGTGTTCGACCATGAAGTCATCCGGGAGAACGACATGCAGTTGGAGAGATTGAAGCATAAAGTTCAAGAAACTTTCTTCTCGACCACTGGACCTTTCTTGAAACAAGACTTTGCGAAAGTGGCAAGACTCTCATCCGTTCGAAAGGATTTTGAGAAGCAGGAGGCAGGTTGGGAAGGTACTTTTGCTAGATGTGCGAGAAGTTGGACGGACTTGAATTCCGGATCAGCATGCTGCCGCCTGTCACGATGGACGAGGTCATTGCCGTAGTGTCCAGATTCGCCAAGCACAATGCTACTCAGATGGATAAGGACGCATCTCCTAGATTATAGCTGGAACTGCCACTTTTCTGACTGATTTCTGATGATTAACTCTTGTTATTTTGGGAAACCCTAATTAGGGTTTGGTTGTAATAATCTCGGCCGTTGATCTTGTTTTAATCTCGGCCCTTCGTTTCATTTTTGGAGCTCTATATAAACTAGTGCTCTCTCATTTTCATTTTGTGTGGAGACAGATTATGTATATTGTCACATTGAGACTATTTTGAATGATAAAAGCTCTTGAGCATGATTTGCCTTGAATCACTTCTTATTGTTGAATAGTAAGCGAGGTTACATATTGCCTTCCGCCATAGATTAGAGTTAAAGATAGATTAAATAGAATTTGCTTTGAAAAGTTGTTAAATTGAATGAGAGATTGATCGTATTGATTCAATGGTGAAGTGTAGCTCATACTTTTTTCGAATGGATGATTTGCATTCGATTTGTAAAGTTAGCCTGAGCTCTTAAACGTGGAAGCTTAACTTCAACCTCATTCGAGGTTTGAAAATTATTCTCACAAACCCCTTGAAGATTGCACCCACTTTGCGTATGTTGTCCTGCAGGAGGCGAAACAAAGTGTGGTTTATTTCTCTTCACCGAGTCCTTACTGTCTCTTGAGTTCTTAGGCTTAGACTAGACTCTCCTAAACCCTATTCTTTTTGCCATTTTTTTGAGATCCACAATTGAAAGTCCTAATTGAGAACCTACAAAGATAAATTTCCTAAGTCCCCGAACTTGTGCAGACTTTCTACGTAAGTCCCCTTGTTTATTACCAGCATTATCACAACGACCATTGAGCTTATCCACACGTCGAGACCCGACTAAAGAAACCTTTGAATCGCCTACGCGGTGGTTTTTCAAGAGAGGATAGAGTGTCTTTGGACATTTTTATTCTGATGTTTGGTGGATGATAAACGCCATCAACAGATTCCTTTTTGGCATCCTCGACATGGTATGACAAAGCTTCTTGGGTATGGTTGGAGGGATTCTTGGAGGGATAAGGATCAAAATTTCAGAATTAGTGGTGCTACTAACTTCCTTACTAGCTATCTGGTGGTCCCATTTGTACATCAACAAATGGATTGGAAAGAAATTTTAAGTGTGGATTGGAGAGATGAACAGATGGTTACTCTTGGGAGTGATCTTTGGCTTAGACAAGGGCAGATTTTGAGACACGAGCTTGCTGATTTGGGGCGACCAGCCACCTTACATGGGGAGTTACTCTCGTTCAGGAGAGTTGGTTCATCATTTCTTGTCAAATAGGTGGAAGATATCAGTTGGAGATTTCTTGGGTGTGTTTTCCAGCCACTTATGAGATGATTGGGTGCAACATGATGCTCTTCTCCCATGCTCATACTTGGGAATTCCTATGGCACTGCTATTATTCACTGTGTAGAGTGCATTGTATTTCGTTGATCCCAACCTTAGAAAATAGTGATTATTGGTTCCTTCAAACCTTTCCTACTCTCCGAGTTCATCTTATGGAGGTTTGTGATGCAAATTTTGATAGCTTTCTCACAATACTGGTCTGGGACAATGAGCCCCCACATGCTTTGGTTCATCATATTGAGGGTCTTGGAGTGGGAATTATAGGAGTTTTTAGAAGTCTCCATGGTTGTATCAAAATAATTCAAATGAGGCATAGTAGATTCATATGGAGTCATGGGGATGATTTTGTTGAGTTCTTGCAAAGGATTCAATCCCTCTTTGCAAGGAGGTTTGGAGAAGTCACATATGCAGTCGTGGCTCTGTCAGATACCATATGGAGATTTGCTGAGGAGTTTGATTTTGAGTTGGGTAGATAATCTTCCCTATTGCCCATGTTAATGATAGACCGTGGCTTTGTTGATATTGATTACTCAGAGTCTTTTGGGCATGAGCTGTTGCATGGTATTGATTTCAGTCCTTCCAGTTTCTTCAGCTTGAGTTTCAGGGATGGCAACATTTTGGGGTTACAGGGGAGGTCAGTGCAATTTTGGCATGATGGTTTCACTTATGTGATCAGAGTGGTGCAACATCGACATGGTGGGTTCTTCTTGAGACGGACATGGGACCTTGGGATTATACTTGTGTTGGTGTAGATCGGTTTAAATTTTTCTGGAGTTGTGGTGGTATTGCTTGAGGGCAAGCAACATTGGGAAGGGTAGAATGTAATGTCCCCATTTTTAGCACTACACTTCCTAGTGATTGTTGGCCTATTTTTGAATACCTATAAGTAGGTCAAGCAAAATTAGGGTTTCCCACTGTTTGGAGGTCTCTTTTGTGGATTCAGGGGTTTGCATGTCAAAGTTTTGCAGTTTGGTTTATGGATTCCTTCTAGGTTTTCAGAGAGCTTTAGAGGGATATGACATGCATTTCAATCAGGGGTTTTGCATGCAAGATTGGTTTCTAGATTCTTTTTGGGCTTCCAGAGCTTCAGAATGGTATGACATGTATCCGCATCAAACAACCTTTTCTCGACTTATTATTTTTAGTAAGTTAGACAAACTTGATTTGTGCTCAAAATACATTTGGAGTCACTATTTTTAGCAGATGCTATTTATAGTAAGTGCTATTTCTTAGCAATTCAGTTTGGGTGTTTTGGAGGGGTTTCATTTATAGAAGTGGTCGGTCTTGATGTTGCTATCTTCTTGGTCATGGTATTCTTCTATGGGTCTTCAGTTCACTTAGTTTGGGTGTTTGGCACATACTATTTATAGTAAGTCACCTTTGGGGGAGTTGTCCTAGGTCAGTGTACTCGTAGCAGCATTATCACTCAGTTTATTGTCAGAGAGCCTAAGGTTCCAGTTTTAATATTTGCTTTATTCGACCACTTAAGTCATTTTATAAAGTTATATTATAAAATTAAGTTGAGGAGTGAAAGTGGTCATTCGAAAACTACCTTGAGCCTAGTGAAACAACTTCAAGTTGTTTTTAAAAGATAAATTGATATTATATTTTCCTCAATGATGTGGGATGCCTAGAGAAGGAAAAAGTTGATTTTAAATGTTTTAATATTATATCTCCTCAATTGTGGACGCCTATGGGGGAAAAACAAATAAAAATGTTTAATTTTTCTAAAGTGGTGAAGGGCATTGGTTTCTAGGGAGGAATTAAGAAGATTTTGGAGTCCAGTCGCCCTAGCTCCTTTATATTTTCATTTTGGCTCTCATTTTCACATCTTGGATTTGACAACATAACATAATGTTGCTAGATTTCTTCCAGAATGCTTGGGCTGCGAATTGAGAACGAAAACCCTCTTCGCTTGGGCTGGCTTTGGTGGTGAAATATCCTTCCTAATTAGAGAGAGAGTGATTCTACAACAGGGATCATACAGTGCTTCACAGAGTTCGATTTAGGTGATTTTAAAAGAAGATTTATTAGTATTTTGAAGAGTTTTTGGGTGTGGCTTGCTAGTTTTCAGTTTTGAAGTGTTTTGTGAAGATTTTGGTGTGTTTATTTGCATTTTCTGGGCATTACACTTCTGGACCAGATTTCATGTTTATGCTCACAGCTCTAAAATGGATTGAAGACTCAAAATGGGTATCGAATATATGAAAGGGCAATTTCCAGCTGATTCCAAAGAGCATAAACTTGCTTTTTTTGGTTGAGTTTCTGAATTTCTATAGCAGATAGATTCTTCAAGGAGGGACACCCTTTGCAAGAAGAAAACCCTGTTTCTTAACCAGCATGTGTGGAGTTTACAGTAGCTGGGTTTGAGGTTGGATAAAGGTGTTCTAGGCAATTGAGAAGGAGGCTCCTTGATGGTTAGAACTTGGAGTTTGATCGCTGCCCATTCAAGAGTTCCATTGCTGCTTTTGAAGAGTCATTGACATGACTGTAGCTTCTTATTCCAGGTCTGATTTCACTATGTAATGTTCTGATATAGAACAGAAAATGAATATTCAAGTTATTTGTTTCAATCTATATTGAAAGGGTTTAGTTTATTGTATTTCCTGTTCATTGCTATATTCTCTTTATGGTATGTTCATCTGAAAACGCTTTGAAAACCAAACACAAACACATCATTGAACAAGCAACCAGCAAACAGGGGTTTCAAAAAAGGAAAAAAGAAACCAGGGGTGTATGTTACAGTATCACACTCAGAAAATCTGTATTGTAAACTTCATGTCATTTTCTGCTTTTCGTGGGTCTGAGTCAAGCATTTTGGAGGTGTATTGTTGATACAATCATAAGCTTGTAATTTCTGTTATCTTCTGTTCACAATCTTAGTATAAATATTTACATGAATATTCAATATCAGACCTCTGTAAGGTCATGTTAAGTCTGAAATGTATTCTTGCTTTAACTTATAAATGCTCAGAAATGTAATCAGAAATATAAAGAATATATCTTGTATGTTCCAAGGATTATAATATATCATTCTCTAGCCTGATGAAATACAAGTTTTAATGCTATTCATCTTCGAGTTTTCTATTCAAGTGTTGCAAGTGTCCATCCATGAACCCGCTCAGTTCAATCAGACTGCAAACTCTTTGACAAAATGACAATGTGTCAAATTGAGATATCGTAATAATACTGCCCAATTCCATTGGGGCTATTACACCAAGTGTATGTACAGGAGGTCATTTCCTTTCTCGAGTTTTCTAGAACGTGTCATCATAAACTAAGTGTCTAGTTAATCTTACCTTCAAATGATTAGGATCTATTACAATACACATGTATTTAAGTAGACATAATCATTGATCACTTGGAAATTGTTTTGCTACTAGCCAAGTGTCCATAGCCCCAATGGAGTTATCTCTAATCCCACTCTAGGAAAAGATTTACTACTAGTTGGGCAACCATAGCTTCACTAGAAGTTACTTGAATCACCCAGCTAGTTGAGTTCTTTTGATTTGATCTTTTCTTTTCTTTTCTTTTTTCATTATTTCTTTTTCTTCTTTATGAAGCTATCTCAAATCACAAGAAATAAAACTTATTTCTTGGTTGAGGATTATGGTGGTAATAATGAAGGTAGAGATCTAATGATTTTTCAAATCAACTTTGTTGTAGCAATTGACTTTGACAAACCTAGGAAACATTTAAAGTGTGTGAAAGTATGCAAGGTTTCCGTACGTTCTCAACAACACCAATAATCACCTTCACTTCAATTAGCCACCATGCACACATTCTAAAATGACTGATATGAACAAAAAATACTAAGCTAACTGTTGTCACTAAAGTGTGCACCCTTCCTGAGCTTAGAGAATCACTCAGCCACCTTGTGAAACATGGGATGATCTCCTTGAGTGTGGGCTCAGTTGCTGGAGATCAACCTCTAGAGAGGGCTGGTTCCCTTTGAAACTTCACCTAGTTAACCTATGCTACTGCTGATTATAGAGAAAAGAGAGAAGAAAAACATAGAATGAAACCTAAAATCTAATAAGGTGATGCACCAAAATGATTTCAAACCTATACTGCAGTTTGGACTCACAATATGATAAAATGAAACAAGTTGTTTCTTGCACAACTCAGGTTTCTACATATTTATAAGAAGGTTGGAATTCAGTAGCCTTAGAAAGGAAAACCAAATATTTCACAATAAAAGGGTTGTTTGAGTCATTACACAATAGAATATGTATACTTCTATATGAAGGTACTAGAGAATGAGACATGATTCAAGGACTAAGAATAATATCACAAAAACCATATCCATCATTCATTATTGCACACAAGATACAGATTAGAGAAAGGCAAAAATACTTGTATTTCATTGATAAAAGGTGTTACATAGCTGTATAAGTCTGAAAATGAGTTACATCTGCTGCTCCAGCTTGAAAGAACTCTCAAAACAAGTTACAATGCAAAGATTAGAGAGTAAAGAACTAGAGAAAAATCTGCTCTTAGTCTTCCTTCTAAGTTGCTCAATAGCTTGTTAGATGATAGGAACATGTGTTTGCTTTGGTTTGCTCGGTCAAACTTTCCTTGGGCGTCCAAAACAGTTTCCCCTACTTTTCAGCCCCTAAAAGTGCTCCAAAAAGGTGTTTGAATGCTGAAAAATTCATACCTTAACCTTGTCCACCTTCAAAGGCACGTTAGACAGCTTCTAAATGCTTGGAGATGCTTAAAACTGAGTCAAAACTGCCTCCTAGATATGCTCCAACTGTTGCACAGCTCATTCAACTGCCCTAGATGCTTGCAACTACTCATAATTGCTCTTCAATTCATCTTAACTGTCTTGACTTTCTCCCTAGGTTCATAGTGCATGTGGAAAAGGTTTGAAAAGTCACAAACTTAGGTGTAGGAGAAATTTCAGGCCCCTTGACATGTTTCTGACTTCAACAACCCCATCTTCAAAAAATTATTCTTGCTCACTATTATTCATCACCTGGAACTGCCACTTTGAACTATCCTCTGTTAATTGTGTCATGAAACAACATAAAGGAAATATCATACAAGCCTGGACCAAGAAAAGAACCAGCACAGGGTAATATGACCGTCCTCATATTCATCTGACTGTACCTTATGCAAATTTTCTCAAGGCAGTCATCATTTCTTCTATCATTAGATCTCTTTTTCAGGAAAGTCAGCTATAACTGTCATCAGACTCCCTATTCTTAGTATATAGGCCTATATACTATCATATTTATCTTCCCTTTTATCCATTATCTTCTCATCCTAGGACACACTGATCCCTTCTCACTCTATCTGTCACATAGATCCAACCACTTTCTTCCACTCTTTACTCATGACAAACTTGTTCAAGACTGTCCCTTGTAATATATCTATCTAATCTGCTTTCGAAAATGTGAAGATGCCATCGTTGTATAGCAAGATGTATCAACAATACTCTGTCTCCTTGAAGTTATTAAATTTGTTCCATTACAGAATGCTTTGGTCCCTTTTCATTGTCTTCACAACCTGATTCTTCCCTTTGGTAAGACCTGAAAAGTTCCAAAAGGGCTTCCATTGCACCACACTCAGCCATCAACTCAGCACTCGATGCATCATCTGTTTCTAGAACAATTAGTGTACTAAGAGATACTACAACAGTCTGCTCACTGTTTGATCGTAGCTGCTTCAGATGAATTGCAATAAGCTGAATGACAATACCTATTGCAAAATGAAAAACATAGTGCCAACTGCCAAGGATCAAAACTACTAAATAGGACTCTTAGTAAACCTGTTGTAGCCTCTCCTATCACATCCTGAAGACCTAAAGATAGAGACTTGGCTAGGTTGTCTAAAGCTCCCATGTTGACCATTGGCCAATTTTTTTGCTTTATTGGCTTTTTTGCAATTGCAGTCAAGAGCACTAGATCAAGTGGAGTTACACCTGATTGATCTGGCATAGGCTTAAGCTGCTCAAGTCTATGTGCATGGTAGTCTTCTATGTAACTAGCAGATTGGCAATCTTCATCTTCACAAGGGCAGTCCATACAAGAGTTTAAAATGCCTTCATGGTTTACTTGCTAGCTACCACTGTGAACTCTTGATAGGGTTATCATTTAAGTCTGCTGTCACTCATTGTTCCCTATGCTCATGAACTTCATTCTTGACAGGGGTGTCATTTGCATTCTCTGCAGTATTATATGTGGTCACCTGTAGTTGCATAGGTCTATGAAATGTATTTGGTAGACTGTCCAATGTCTTAACCTCCATAGGACTGTGTTCTTAATCAAGGACTATCCTCTGTTCTTATTGGCTATGATTAAGTTCATAAAATAATAGAGAGCACTAATACCTCTCTACAACCATTATTCATGCATGCAATTGTATCTTTCTTAACGTTCTCCTAGGTTTGTGCATTATTTTCTTTGTAAAGCCAATTGCAGCTTCATAGGCTTTATACTCACTTTTTCCTTTTCAGAAACCATATTGCTGCTGCCATTCAATAGCTCAGGAACCATCCATGGAATGGTTTTAATAGAAAAACATATCAATGGATAAACTGAAGGCTTGGCATACTTTTTAAGCCCCTCAAGGAATGTATACTCAACATCTCTATGACAAAAATAGGATATGAATTCAAGGGCCAGCATACATACCTCTACTCATTTGTCACAACAAAATTTGGGGTTTTATACTGGCCAAGAGAAAAACCCTGACAATTCATTGATATTAGCTTTATTGGTTCATAGAGCACTGTTCTTCCTTGTACTGTATTGCCTCTCATGACTGTCCTTTTGGCTGTTGTAACTGACCTTTATTGCTTGACTTCTCTTGATTCTCTGACCCTTTTAGAATCTTCATAAGATTTCCTTTACTAGTGACTTCAAAAACTCAATTGTAGTCTCCTTCAAACAACTGATCATCTACAGGAAGAATATCTCCACTGTAGTGACCCGACGCCCAGATCATTCGATTTTCCGATTACTCATTATTGAATTGACACAAATTGTCATTCAATATTATTAACGTTAATTGTGTTTCCAGAATTAATAAAGTAAAATTAAATAATGAAATTTGATTCCAATGGTAATTTGCAAATAGATTTCATAGCTGTTTCTAAATTAACTTTAAATTCAAGCATTTCAAATACATAAGAGGTTGGACCTCTTTAATGTGCTGTTTCTGAATATAGCTGTACATACATGCAGTAATTAAGAGATGCCTTTTCTGATATTTTCCCAAGTGTTCATGCATCATTTAGAGATTGATCATTGGCTCTCAAAAGAGCTTTCAGATCTTCAGAAATATCTGAGTACAAATTCTATAAGTCCATGATTTGATGCTCTCCTTTCTATAATTCTCAATCCTTTTATATCTTCTTGAAAGGTGATGACCCTTCAATCGACTTGTCTTTTGAGAATTCAACTTATCACAATCTTTCGTTAAACATAATTGTTGTTAATAGAGGTATCGCTTAATTCTGAGTTGCCTTCTCAATTGGTATATTAATTGATTATGGTTTCTTATTAATTCTCATATGATCGCTGCCAGCTTGAATCACATGACGTTATAACCTTTGTAGTTCTCCCTTATATTATAATATATATTTGCAAATGCCGTCAACACTGATGTCGACCAGGTCAATATCCTCACATATCGATTTGAACTGCCAAACATTATTCAGAACATACAATATAATGGTAGTCACTTAGAAGGTCGTTCAAAGTCTTCAACCTGGGCTGCAACCTGATATATATACATAGAGGCGCTAATATTTGGATGAGTCGCATATTATAGCCAACCCAATATTTTCGAAGGTCCACGCGATGATGAGAGTGTATACGCCAAGACATGCCTTCGTACTGGTATTAAAATAGATATGTGAAATTGTACGTACAAGACAAGCACATTGGCCCATCAATATATAAATAGTGCTGTAATGTCCCCTTCTAGTTGACATTTTACATATCAAAGCGATTAGCCTATTAATGGCTCTCATAGGCTAATGAGGCATGGTGAGAGAGTCATCTGGCAGTCATTTGGTGATTACTTGGCTCGGTATTTGATTGGAGTAAGGTTTTCCATTATATATCATTATTATTTCTATTTATGGAAACCTTATTTTATAATTTGATGTTGAGATGCACTTTATTAATTATATTATATTTTCATATTTTATAAAGTGCAAATAATTAAAAAAATATATTGGAATCTTCTAGAAGTCAAAAAAAATAATATTATTTTATTGAGGCCGACCTCTAGAGGAAATGCATAAATAGACATTGAGGTCTCACTCTTGAGCATCCAGATTTGATGTTGATGATTGGTGATTTCTTCTTGAGCATTTGTGGAGCCAAGTGGTCTGCAGATAATCAATTGGTCTTTGGGAACGAAAAACTCCCATTGATTGCATAACTGAGGGAGTGAAATATCTCTTGAAGGGTTGCAGATTGGAGGTGATATTTCAGTCACTTCATTGGGCAAAATTTGTGGCTAGAAGCCAATTTTATATGATATCGATTATAGTTGCATTGGAGGGGTTTTTGTTGATCTTGTTCTTCATTGAATTCATCTTTGAGGGAGTCGTATTATATATACATTTTGGTTTTACCAGCAATCTGGTAATTATTCCAGTCATGGCGACTAGCATCAAGGAGGCACGATTTTGGTTGATACTCACTCATGCTTGAGCGATTTTATTTGCTACTTGGGGCGCTCACTTCCTTGGAGACCAACGATAATATTTGATGCATTTTGGAGGCTTGGCAGGTTGGGATTTATTTTATATAAATTATTATCTTCAGAACAGGGGCGGCTGAGTCTGCAGTTCGATTTGGGCTTGAGGAGTCATCATTTCATTTTGCTTGCTTCTTCAACTAGAGGAAAGGACAACTTCATTTCCAGGTTCTTTTGAATCAATCTTTGCATATACTTGCATACTCAGATTTCTTGTTAGGGCTGTGATTGTACTCAGACAAATATATTGATGATCATGAGATGTAATGCCAAGAGTCTTGGCTATTTGCTATTATCATTGTAGTGATGCATTTATAATAATAGAGGAGATATATGTTGCTGATTGAAATAGATATTCTTGCACATGTAATTGCCAATGACAGTATGTATGGCAAGTGTTTAACATAATGTCTACTTGCTGTAGTTGTACATTGCATTCCTAGTTTCTCATATTATTGCATTGAACACAAAAAGAAGTTCATATTGCATCTTCATTTAAGTAAAATCATTATAGGACCATTATTTCAAGCATTTATCACTTGATATTTTGTTCCTCTCAAGTAACAACAAACTGAAACAACATATCAGCCTCTTCATAACATTGCATACAAAGTGTTTGATGAAATTACAAGCAGCAAATTAAGGCAATTAGTGATCAGTTTGAGCAAGGCTCATTACAAGAATTCTCGTGTATGGTCAACATCTTCATCCGAGTCATGAGCTTCTAAGAGTTTTCATTTTGAAAGCGATGTACATCTTCCCCTATAGAGCCACTTTGATTATTTTCGTTCTTACTAGAGATTCTTAACTGCCCAACATTTCTCTTATTTGCTCTCTTTTAGAATAACTTATCAATGTCAATCTTAAGGGATGTCACTTTGATGAGAAGAATGATGGATTTTCTAGCCACGTGTATCTTTGCAGTGACCACTAGTCAGTGTAAACATGTATGAAGCCAAATATATTGATCAATGTAATACCATAGTCAGTAAATTAACTTCATCCTCGAAATGGGACATTACATCCAAGTTCGATGCTAACTATGTCTCAAGGAACTAGACCTGCAGCATCTTCACTTCACCAACCAAATCATTGACATGCTCCAATGTTATATGTTGTTACATTAAATAGATTGCAAACAACTAAAAATACAAATAGCACTATGATCTAACCAAGTTCAGTCACTGGCATACCAGAAGCTTGGGAAAGTTGAAGAGTCTCATCTACAGTCTTTGCTTTACATCCTCATCAAACTTGAACCCACCTCAAGCTCAGGTTTAGTGATCAGCCAGTATGCTGCCTGTTGGCATTACAATTCGCACCTTTGGAGTGCGTATTGGCAATGGACGTATGCATATTATTAGCACTCTTCAGGTGGGAGGAAGCTCGGCTCTTTTCTTTGTTATCGTAAAAGTAAAGTAATCAAGTTCCTATCTTTTTTTACTCCGGTGGTAGAGGCACAAGGCTATAGTATTTGCGTGCAGCTAAGGTTTTTCAAGAGCAGGGGCCGCGTCCCTGGGTATTGCCCCGTCCCGTCCGGTGCGTTTGAGACGAGGAAGCAGCGTGAGGGGCGGTTGTCGGTAGTCCCCGGAAGAAGTCGAAATTGAGGGCGTCCCGAGTCGGGGCGTCCCGATTGCCAACGTCCCCGAGTGGACAGGGGACTGCCAGGCCGTCCCCTGGACGGATAGGGGACGCCTAGCCATCCCTCGACCGTCCCGGGGACGGCCGGCCGTCCCCTATCGCACAGCAGCATAAAAGACATAAAAATAAAGTTTTTTTTTAATTTTTTCTTTTTTAAAACATTGCTTTGTGGGCCCCACGCCTTCCCAACCCTAATATGGCCACTTAAAACATTTTTTTACCTTCATTTGATCTCATTTTAACTTGCCAAGATAAAATTGCAGCCAAGAGCAAAAGTGAGAAGAGAAAGAGAAGGGTTTGAAGGAGGTGTTGGAGAAGAAAAACCAGCATTTAGGAGGAAGAAAGGAGAGCATTAAGCAAGCAACCAACAAAAGAAGTGAAAGAGGTAAGTTAATCTCTCATTATCTTTCATTTTTTTTCATTTTTTTCTAAGTTAAAATGATAAAATGTATGATTTTTTGTTTTTTTTTTTAATTTTCAGTTTGCAAAAACCAAAAGAAAACAAAATGAGCAACAATAGTGAAGATAGTGGGGATGTTGAGAGGGGGGAAGAAAACCAATCAATTCATATGGGGCAGCCTCAAACAAACCCATTTGATATCCCTTCTGAAGACTTGAAAAAATATGCAAAAGGCCCTTTTAATTCTAAAAAACCTCTTCTTCAACTAGCATCACGTATAGACAAAGGCAAAGGGAAAAACACTGGGGGTAGTAGATTGTGGCTATGTCACATTTGCAAAGAAAAATATAATGGGAGCTATACAAGAGTCTATTCTCATCTATTGGGTTTTGGAGGCCATGGGGTCAAGGGTTGTAAAGATATAAAAGATTTTGAGAGGATGGAGTGTTATAGATTGCACTTGGAGGCCGGAGGAAGGCCTATGGATCAGCTTATGCAAACTCAATCCGCACATTCAACCTCACCTATGCCCTCTATGCTTGGTAGTCCTAGTGTTGGTAGTGGTAGTAGTGGTGCGGGCGGTGTTCATATTTCCACAAGAGGGAAGAGGAAGGCTGCTACTTCTAGTGAGCAGCAAAATACAGTTGAAAATATGTTCAATGTGCAAGCACGAGATGTGGCAGATTCTTCCATTGCCAAATTTTTCTATGCCCATGCTATCCCATTCCATGTATCACGTTCTCCCTACTTCAAACAAATGTTTAGAGATGTGGCAAATGTTGGTACCTCATACATTCCCCCTGGAGAACATAAATTACGTACTACACTCCTTGAAAAAGAATATTCTAAGGTGAGTGTGGTGATGGAGGACATGAGACAGTGTTGGATTAGAAAAGGTTGCTCTATTATCATGGATGGGTGGACCGATATTAGACAACGGCCACTTATAAACATCATAGTCACATGTTCAGCTGGTCCATATTTCCTTAGAGCCATTGATTGTTCTGGAAAGCGCAAGGATGCAGAATTCCAATTTAATATTTTGAAAGAGGCTATAGAGGAGGTTGGGGCAACCAATGTTGTGCAGGTGGTTATTGATTCAGCACGTGTGTGCAGATTAGCAGGTTTGATGGTTGAGAGTGCTTACAAGCACATCTTTTGGACTCCTTGTTGTGTTCATGCGTTGAACAATGCATTGAAAGACATAGGGAAGATGGATTGGGTGCACCAGGTGGTTGTAGATGCTAGAGACATTCGGATGTTTATTTGCAACCATCACACCTCACTTGCCCTCTTTAGGACATTTTCAAGGAAGGAATTTCTCAAGCCTGTAGCAACAAGGTATGCCAGCTACTTTATTTTGTTAGAGAGGATGCTTGAGGTACAGGAGGCCCTACAGTTGATGATGGTTAATTCAGAGTGGAATAGATGGGCTATGGCAAGCACTGCAGAAGGGAGAAGCATCAAACAAAAAATTCTTGATGATAATTGGTGGTCCAATGTGAGGTAAAAAAATTGTTAATTAATAATTTGTTATTGATTGCTGATTTTATAAAAATATATATATATGATTTTATTATTAATATTTTTTTTATTTTCTAAGTTCTAACTTGTCTTTTTTCAAATTTTTGTTTGCAGATTTGTTTGCTCCATCATTTCACCTATTGTGGATGTCATTAGATATGCTGATACAGACTCTCCAAGTCTTGGAGAGATTTATGA
The DNA here is from genome assembly GCA_007258455.2 of Sequoia sempervirens. Classification (NCBI taxonomy): domain Eukaryota; kingdom Viridiplantae; phylum Streptophyta; class Pinopsida; order Cupressales; family Cupressaceae; genus Sequoia; species Sequoia sempervirens. The sequence goes on along the minus strand of VDFB02367988.1, from coordinate 2,491 downwards.
AACTTTTGACTCCATGCTTGGAAAAATGAAGAAAGCAATTTCTGATAAGGATCCTAATTCGGGATTATATGAGCAAAAAATTAGGCCCATTGTGACAAGGCGGTGGAACACTATGAACACCCCGCTTCATATGGCAGCCTTTGCTCTTAATCCCAAATGGTATGTACCTAGACCTGGTAGGATGCCTCCTTGTGATGATGATGAGGTGAAAGAAGGGTTTATGAAGGCCCTTGCAAAAATATATTCAATTGAGGAGGCCAGTCTAGTTCGTACACAGTTCACTGATTTTGTTAATCTCCGTGATCCAACATTCGGCAAACCAGAGGCCAGGGTAGATAGAACTACAGTAGCTCAAAGGGATCCTATTGGATGGTGGTCATGGCATGGGAAGGATGCACCACAATTGAGGACGCTTGCTGTTCGCCTCCTTTCACAGGTAATACTTTAGATTATCATTAACATAATTTGATTTAGATGAGTGATAGTGTTGAAGTTTGAACATTTATATAATCATAATTTAAATTGAATGTCCTAATTAGTAAATTTAAATTACTAATTTAGTTTTTAAATTTTGTCTCCTCTCACAGGTTGCTAGTTCCTCTGCTGCAGAGAGGAATTGGTCAACATACGGCTTTATTCACTCTATCAAGAGGAATAGGCTGACCTCTAGACGGGCAGAAAAATTAGTGGTTGTGCATAGTGCTTTGCGTCTCCAGGATCGTCAAACTCCTGAGTATAGACAGACTCCAGCATTACGATGGGATGTTGATCCAGAGGATGTCACACAAATTGATGAGGAGAGACAGGAGGGATTGGTTGGAGTTCCATTAGATGAGCTAACCCCTCACAGTGACAGTGACTCAGACTATGAGTCTGATTTTGATACAATGTTGGCAGATGCCGAGTAGTGGCAATCATCATACTTTCTATTTCTATGTTTTGCCTTTGGACACTTGTGACTTTGTCATTTTGACATTTGTAGTACAAACTTGTAGCCTTTTGGGCATTTTATTATTTTATATCATATGCACATTGACTATTTGACATGAATTTGAATTATGGTCCATGGATGCAATTAGGTAGTTGTAGTATTAAATTGTTTGATAATTCGATTCTATGATGCATATGTCAATATGATTGGTGATTGTTATGATTATCATTACTCATATGAATATCTTAAATTTGAAATTTCCCTATATTTTTAAAATTTATCTCTCTCTCTCTCTCTCTCCCTATATATATACAGCCGTCCCCCCGTCCCCTAAAATCCCCTCAAAAATTTGCCGTCCCCGAAACGCGTCCCGCCGTCCCCCCGTCCCGGAAACTTGGTGGAACATAGGTTTTGGTTTCATAGATCTCAACTACAACTAGGCTAAAACTTAATATCTATCCTATCTCCTAAAGAAAATTTAGAGCAAGAGGAATTAGGAGCAATTGAGAATGGTTGACGATAAACTATATCTTAGGATTTCCAAGGAGACAAGGTGTTCTGTTTGAGGCGTAGGCTGAAATAAAGGTTATTGGAAACAACACCAAACAACAAGGTAGATCTCAGAATTCCCAAGGAGACGAGGTGTTCTGTCTGAGGTGTAGACTGAAATATAGATTACTAGAAACAACATATAACGATAATCCTAATCTCTAAATTCCCTTGGAGGCTCATTGCTCTATCCGAGGTGTAGATTGAAACAAAGATTATAAAAACAAGTATTGATAAACCTTGAAACTTTGGATCAAAGGCTCATTGCTCTTTTGATTTATTTCTTCAAACTTGATCAACGATTACACAAATATTCAAGACAGAAAATGGTATGAAATCATACAAAATGCGATCAACCAAACAACTCTTAGACAAAGAGTGAACCAATATTGACTTGCAAGCTTGATGGCTTAACGACACAACAATTTTGTAGTAATAAAAGTTAAACAATAATGAGCAAGGTTGCTCTTATTTATAGAAGCTCAAAGGAGTAGGGAACCCTAAAATCTCCTTGAGTTAGCATTCAGTTCTTGCCAACGTGCAAGATTTATTCCTATGTCTAAATGCATGTAACCTAACAATTAACTGGAAAGACTACTTCAATTAACTAATTCTAAACTAAAAAGAACTCCATATGTACATAGTATCTCCAAAAATAGACAGCATGATTGGTGGGACAGTGAGTTAACTTGAAAAGAGGCATCAAGTTAACTACTGTGTCTAATGTCGTCTTTAGAAAAGGTGGGACGTCCCAACTGGCAGTTCATTGGTTGCCTCCCCGAGCAATCATCTCCTCCAAGAAACAGTTAACTGCCTCATCATCTGGAGCACTGATACTGCTCTGAAGCACTTGATGTCTTCGCAGCATCTCTTCACCGTCTGTGATCTGACTCTGCAATTCTCTTCCACTCTTGGCCACTTCTTCGAATTGTGCTGACATGGCTGCAAGTTGACTCAACTTGTAGTCAACTGAATCACCGCTGAAAATACTACGGATGAGTTTATGAAACT
>VDFB02367987.1:0-11785 GCA_007258455.2 Sequoia sempervirens | reverse complement strand
CTTTTAACATCTCATAACGGAAAAGAAAAGAATAAACATACTTCGATTCCAAGTTCTCTATATAAATCCTTAACTTCTGCATCACAAGATGGATCTTCTTTTCTATAATTAGCCTAAAAAGGAACATAATCACTCTTAGTCAACAAGCAGCTAGTAAAATTATTAAAAATAATGGATCATATGGATCATATGGCCTAACCATGTACATATTTGAAAAGTAAAATTAACTGAAACCATGGAAAGTGACTTACCACAAGATTCTACACAAATCGTGTCCAATGCGAGAAAATGGGAATAGGTTGCAATCCAAAATCAGGTGTCACGCTTTACTTCTCCATTTTGGCAGGCTACCTTGAAAATAAGCTTTTGACTCACTGATCCATTTTGGGGGGTACATTGAAAAAAAGGTTTTCACCAAGGTTTTAGAGTATGTTTATTAAAATGAAAATTATGCTTATAAAAGAAAATTTGGTCCTTTTTCCTCTTAGATTATTTGGTTGCTTATTCTTATCCTTTCTTTTTTCTCTTCCTTTTGCTTATTTTTTTGTTTTTCAATGTTTTTGGGTTTTAGTTTTTTAGGTTCTCTTATGGTTTTCATTAATTTTTACTAAGTTAGGTGGTTTTAGATCAATTTAGAAGAGCTTTGCAATTGTTCATGTGGTATTACCACAAAACAAAATATTTATTGAAGTAATTTTGTTTGTAATGTTTATTACTAATTTGATGGGCTATGATTAGAAAAATGGGTCTTGTGAGGTTTGAAGTGTCTTCTAAAATTAGAAAATTATGGCCAAGATTTTTAATAATGCATTTTATTTTTAGTTATTTATTTATTCATTTATTTTAGTCATTTTTGTTTGTGTATTATTTATTTATCATTTTATTTGTCAGTGTTAGATACATTTATTTAGATGTTTAGTTGCTTGATTTTTGCAGGTATTAGAATTAGTCATAAATGACAAACTAGTCATTTATTTTCAAAATACTACTAATTGTTAGTCCATTGACTAAATTTTTAGTCACGTAAGTCATTTATTACCAAATTCTACTAGTGTCTTGACTCACTTGGAGATGATCAAACATTTATGTAGATACTACTCTTAGTTCATTCTCTTGGATCTAGTCAAATCTTTTGCTTTAAAAGTGATTATGCTGTTTTGAGCAACTTGGTGAGCTCTAGGCAGTGCGCCTGAATGCAAGTGCATTCCTACATTGTAATCTTTCTTTTGGGTATACTCAGATCATATTGTGGATTGGCCATCCACTGTGGTTTTTCCCCTAACAAGGTTTCCACATAAAAAACTCTATGTCATGGTGTTGTGGTTGTTTTCTTTTTGTTCCTACATATTTCTTTTGGTTGAATGTTCTAAGTGGATTAAATATTGGAATAATAAAGTTAATTTTTGCATAATAATGATTCACACCCCCTCTTAGTGTTGCTTGTTTCCAAAATAGAGTATATATCTATATATCTTCTATATCTTCTTTCTATGGCTACTATAAGGCCTTTTTCAGGCATATGTACAAAAAATGGACTAACAAACATTAGTTCTTAAAGCAAGCAAAGGAAAATTTTAGTCATGGGCATGAGAAACAGCAATAGAGGCATCAAAAGCGGTGTCAGCAATGTCTTCATCAGCAGGACCAATGGCAGCATCTGCAGGAGCGATGGCAAGTGGCGGAGGGGACACTAGGTTCCTGAAGTCTGTGTACCATTCAATTTTATAAAACGGAACCACGTTGTACAGGAGAAACAAGAAATGGCATGTATGGGTGACCCTTTGTGGATGTTCTTCTTGCGACTGGATATGGAATCCACTCAGGAATGGTAGCCACGGGATGACTACATCTTCTTCAATGAACTTCCAAAGGTCGCTCGCCATTGGTAGGCCTCCACCAAATGCAGCGTTGGCCAACACCTCTCCAAGGCCGCCCAAGTACTTCTTTGGAAATATCTTAACCACAAGACAAAGAATTAATGGCTTAGGGACCTAGCTGTTGAGCATGGATGCAACAAAATGAGAGCGCACATTAGTGTTAACCCTGTACTTATCTTCATATTCAAGGAAATCCCTCCCCAAAACCCATTTTATCACTATAATGGTTAGAGAATGCTTATTCTTGGTCATCCGTTTGAGGTGCCTAGTTGAAATTTCACCAACAAAAGTCAATTCAATTGGGATTTCTTACAGACTAGCCTAATTGGGGTGCTCATGGTGAGAAGCCCTATACAACTGTCAAACAAAGTCTCTATTCAAATCACCTAAGTCTAAGCTCTATGCAAATTCTACGCAATTGCAAACATTAAATGCTAAGCCAATCACCTATTACCAATTTTGCTAAAATTTGCTAAGTGTGATTTCACTATTGCCTAAAGCGCCTATTTATAGAAATGGAAAGGATAAACGTGGTAATTTGCATACCACAAGCATGAGGTTAATCAAGTACCATCTAGAAAATTACACTAGGGCTCGCTCGATTTTCCCACCCAGTTGCATCTACAAAGTATGATTTATTGTGTGCAAGATTAGTGGGAGCTAATTAAATGGCATAAGCTGGTGGTAGTCACTAGCAGTAGTCCATACGATCGAATGTTGAGGTGTCATTCTATATGTATTTCTCGAACTCCAAAAAGGAATGCAAATCTTTTTAGGAACTTATTGCATATTTGGCTTAATCATTCCATTTGGGATATTAATTGCCACAACATACGAATTCCTAAGCTTCCTTCAAATCACCAGCTCAAGTTCCAAGAAAAGAACGTCGGAGTACATCATTACCAAAGGTCATTATGAATTCTTGTCATTTCAAAATGGCAAGTAATTCACTTCGCACGAGCAAAAAACTAGCACTACATGCCAAATTTAATGCAAGTAGGTGAGTGTTGTTGGCCATCCCAAGAAGGAAATAGCTAAGTATCACATGCAAAAGGGTTTTCATTGTGAATGCTTTTCAAATAACGCTACCCAAAGCAAAATAAATTTTGAGTGCAAACCAAAGCTGAGGTAAATTGCAAAAAATTTGAGTTAAGCAGAAACCTATAGCAAACAAAAATGGTAGAGAGTTCTCAACATAGGCACGAGTAGAGGGGCAGGGAGAAGAAATGTAGAGCTTGTTTGATGATATGTGTGCAACATCAGCCATCCACGTCTTTGAATATTTCTCTTACGCTTCGCCTGGTATACCAGAGAAGCCAGAATGGGTAAACACACTGGTTTTGGACAACCCTAAAAGTTACAGAAATTAGAGCCGAATCAAGGAGGATTGGGATAATATTCATGATCCCATCCTTGCAAAAAACCCTAATAATTTGAGGGAGGCAGCCTATGACATAATAAATAAATTCACTGACTCTGATTCATTGTCGCAAAAGCTATGGTTTAGCGGGCTTCCCTAGTATATGGTCTCATTTGTGCACCATTGCCTACAACTTTTCAATGTTGCCATTAAGCATTTCAAGCCAAGCACTAACACCATCGAGGGGTGGAGTTTAAAGGTCAATGTCTTCCCGGGAGCTATCTGGAATATACTATGCATCCCTGACCAAAGCTCCAGACCGGAAGAGATAGAGCTTTTCAACCCAACAAAGGGAGAGGAAATATGGAGAGGTATGAAAAAGGCTCATAAATTTTATAACAAAGAAGCCCAGAGGCCTAAAGAAGATAAACAAAATTCACCAAATATTTTGGCACCAAACATCGCCTTCCCACTAGACATGCAAGATGCCTTCTCAATGCTGGAATTTGTTTGCGGCCTGGACACTGACAAGGATGTGCACGAATTTCAATTGGGTCTGGGGTTTCAGTTTCATAAACAACATTCCTTTTTCTGGTATAATTTTGCACAATTCCTTGTTGATAAGATGATAAGGCAAATAAGAGACTACCAAATGCAACGGAGGTTCAGGTTTCCTTCCTTCCTTGCCCATATGTTTTTTGCATCAGAACCCTAATTTCTTCAGGAAATATATGAATTTGGCTATCTCTGATGAATTGGGAAAAAGGAAGTCAATTTATGTATGGACTCCTCTCCTCTCCTCTACTTATGACTATTATGCATTTTCAAATTATTTCTTGACTTTGATTTTGCAAGATTTAAAGGGGGATGATGGTATTGACTAGCTCACCAAGGCATAGACAGAGTATATGTATAACTTCACTCCCAAATGTGACTAGTTTCTTGGAGTGGATTTCACATTCATCTGACTGTGTTGTTTCACTGGGGATCCATTTCACCTTCCATCATGTGTCACAAATCAAGTGTTATCCCTCAAAATGTTTCAACAAGTATCCATTATCGACTACAAATTTTGTGGAGACAAGGCCAAGAAGATGGGATTCTTCGGTTACCCGCTAAGCTTCAAAATGGTGGTCATGAACAAGAAGCAGATGCACAATTTGTTGGAGGATAAGCTAGCTCACCTAGGGTTGGTGATGATTTGTGATAACTGGGATTACAACCCTGAAAATGACTCACTAAATGAGTTTTTCAAGGTAATAAACAACCCCCGGCCTTACTAGGAAAAGAGGTGGAACCCGCTAAAAGATCTGGATGATCTACTAGTTGATTTGATCCACATTCCTATCGAGCATAGTAGGCCTCCATGGCATAATTTATACTTCGCCACGATGAAGTATGATGAAAAGAAAAGAATAGGAACTGGCCTTTGAAACAAATTATTAAGAACAGAAGGATGGAAGGAGGAAAGAATCAGAGATTTCTGGGTGTACCGCCAAGAAATCAAACAACCCGAGGCCCCTTATGGAAGCCTAGCTATGGATGAGGAGTTTGATAGATTATGGAATGAGGTGTACTATTGGATGTTGTGATTATGTTACTGATATGTGGTTTTCATTGATGTCAACACTATTAGCATATGATATATTGAAGGTTGTATAGGTCGAGGATATTGAGAAAATTGTAAGAGAAAGTATTACAAGTTCCTATTGGAACTGTGAAGGTCATGAAGGTGTCTTGTTCTATACATTGAAGATCAACTATTGTGCACTAAAGGGTTTTCTGCTGAGTGTATCTAGTCCATCCACCAAAAGTTTTAGAGGTCCGTGTGAACATTTGTTCAAGTTATGAAGATCTATGTTCTGACAGTATTTATGTGGGTTCTATCGGTGTTCTTGATTAAAGTTAGTATAATTTTGGTAATTCTAATTGTTGTGGATTTTTTTTTGTTGTTTCTTGTTGCTCATGGATTTTTCTAGATCGTGTTCTGTCTTTGTGGTACATCTGTGTTGATCGGTGTGCTCGTGAGTGAAGATTTTTCTCAGTATGTTTAGTTTTTGTGTTCTTGGCTGACATGGTGGTTGTGGCATGTTACAGATTCTTAAAGATTTAATTTTGAATTTTTGGCGCACTCAAGGATATCTTTTTGGGTCACATCATGGTATTGTCCAATGGTGTTTGATCCACATTGAAAATTTATTTGTAAATTTGGGCGGACATTGAAAATATGTTTTATATTTTAGGTCGACTAAGTTGTTGATGTAATTCCATGTTGTGGATATATAAGAGCAATTGTTTGAGTGAATTTAGTGTGTGCATAAGAGAAAATGTATGCCAGAGAAAGTGCAAATGTGTAAATAGTGTCCAAATCATTTGATTGCAGAGCAGAGTGAGAAGTTTGAGAAAAGTGTGAAGAAGGTTTTTTGTGCTTAACTAGAACTATAATCAGGCTTTTGAAGAAGCTATTTTCTCAGTTCACAATCCGGATAGTTTTAATCTGAATCTTTCTTGGGCAATGAGCCCTCTTGTATTTGAGCAGTGAGCTCTAAGCAGTGTGCCTGAATGCATGTGCATTCCCATTATTTTCTATTATACTTGAAATAGGGTATAATATTGTGTACTAACATCCACTGCGGTTTTTCCCCTAATAGGGTTTCCATGTAGAAATCTTGGTGTTCTCTGTGTTTCTGATGTGTTGATTGTTCATGGTTTATTTTTCATTCATTAGATCTAAGATTAAGTTAAGTATAGTTTATAAAAGTTTGAATATTTTGTGACAACTGATTCACCCCCCCTCTCAGTTGTCTATCCTTTTTTTTCCAACAATTGGTATCAGATCAAGTTCCTTTGAAGAATTTTAAAAGATTGAGGTGATCTGAGATGGCATCATACAAGAAGGACAGTCCTAGATTCGATGGAACAAACTACTCATTGTGGAAAGCTCGGATGGAGTGTCATTTGAAGTGTATCAGGAACCCCTTCTAGAAGATTACAAAGAACATATATATTATTCTTTAGAATGGTCCCTAGCTGATGAGATTAAAGAGGCTAAGAATAATGTCAGGGCTATGGAAGCTTTGTTGAGTGCTCTAATAGATTCAAAAATGAAAAATGTGATAGGTCTGAAGATAGCTCATGATATGTGGATGAAGTTGGAAACTTTGTATGAAGGAGATGGCCATGTGGAAGATGGCGATGAAGTTTGAAAGGAAAGTATGAAATTTGGTTGCCGAGTCCTGTTCAAAACCACGCGCCAGCAACCCATGCCCGCCGGACCGTCCGCACCATCAGCGAAACCGTCCAAACTTCCATAACCAGATAATCAATCAAACCCAGACCGGTTTCTGTTCCGAACCAGCGCCCAACGATCCGTCCGAAACAAATTTTTGAAGATGGCGAAAGAAGAGTTGGTGCTTAATCGGGATGGGGCCAGCGAAACGCCAACCCAGTAATAGGTTTCATTTTGTGACTGGTTGGTGTTTCTGTGTTCCTAAATCTAAGCCTCACAAATCTAGATTCCAAAAGAACTGTTACTTTGCTGAAGGAGTGACTAATGATGAGTCTAATAAAGATAATGGAAATGAAGATGATTGGGTTTTCATTGCTATCAAGGAAAATACTCATGTGGCTACTGAATCTGTTAAAGTTGAGAAAGCTCTTGCAGCCCAAATTGAAGAAAAGGATGAGTGGGTCATTCACAGTGAATGCTCACATCATATGACTGGTGACAAAAGAAAATTTGTAAGTCTAGAGAAGTATGATGGTGGGGTTGTAATATTTGTAGGTAACAATGCATGTGTGATTTGTGGTAGAGGATCTATTTGTCTTGGTGGTAAGCATAACACTGATGATGTTCTTTATGTTGAAGGCTTGAAACACAGCCTGTTGAGTGTTGGACAAATGGTGGATAAGGCTTATGATCTTCAGTTAAAAGATGGAAGATGCAGGATATATAGAAGTTCTAGAAATATAATTGCTTCAGGTAAATAGACAAAAGGTAATGTTTTTCACCTGAATGTTGCTAGTGAGAGTTGTTCAATTGCTCAAATAGATGAAAGTTGGTTATGGCATAGAAGGCTATGTCATGTGAATTTTGATAAACATCATTCAAATGGATTACTAGAGCTTGTGCATACTGGTCTATGTGGTCCTTCCAGAGTCAGAAGTGTCCATGGTGAAAGTTACTTTATGTTGCTTATTGATGATTATTCTAGAATGATATGGGTTGCTTTCTTAAGAGAAAAATGTGAAGAATTAGAAAAGTTTCAAATTTTCAAAGCTATGGCAGAGAATGAGAAAGGTCTGAAAATCAAATCATTAAGGTCAGATAGAGGTGGTGAGTTCACCTCTAGGGATTTTAATTCTTTCTATGAAGAGCATGGAATCAGAAGAAATTTATATACTCCCTGAACCTTTCAACAGAATGGAGTTGTAGAGAGGAAGAATAGAACAATTCTAGATGCTGCTAGAATAATGATGATTGAAGGAAATGTGCCTCACATCTACCGAAGTGAAGATGTAAGCATTGTTGTATACACTTTGAATCGGGTAAATGTAAATGGTAATTCTGGTAAGACTCCTTTTAAACTATGGTTTGGTTATAAGCCTACTGTTAAATATTTCAAGATCTTTGGAAGCAAGTGTTACATCAAGAGAGATGATGATATATGCAAGTTTGATGCAATAAGTGATGAAGGAATCTTTCTAGGTTACTCTACTAGAAGCAAGGCCTATCGGTGCTATAACAGAAGACTGAGAAAAATGGTTGAGAGTGCAAATGTCAAAGTTGATGAGGATTTTGCTAAATCATCCAAATATTGTGGATATGATTCAAATGAAGACAATACAAACAAAGGGAAGAATGTTCAGACAGAATCAACTTAAAATTGTGCCACATGTTCTAATAAGACAACTTCAATTTGTTCTGGTAAATCAAGGTAGTCAAGAAGCAAAGACAAGTGCAAGTGCAGAAGAAAGAACATAAGAATCAAAAGTTCTAGAGAATCCTAAAACTTTGAGGTATGTAAAGTTAAATCATTATGAAGATAAAATTATAGGAGACAAGAATAAAGGTGTGCAAACTAGAAGAAATATTGCAGAAGAGTATTGCTTGATTTCCAAGATTGAACCTAAAGATGTCAATGAAGCTTGCAATGATGAACACTGGATGGAAGCTATGAAGAAATAATTAATACAGATTGTAAAGAACAATACATGGATACTTGTTCCTAGACCTAAAGATAAAAATGTGATTGGTACTAAATGGGTCTTTCGGAATAAACTAGATGAACAAGGTAAAGTGGTCTGAAATAAAGCAAGACTAGTATGTAAAGGGTGTTTGCAAATGAAAGGTATTGATTTTGAAGAAACCTTTGCCCTTGTTGCCAGAATTGAAGTTGTAAGGTTATTTCTTGCTTATGCTACATATAAGAATTATGAAGTATATCAAATGGATGTGAAGTCAGCTTTTGTGAATGGTGAATTAGAGGAAGAAGTATATATTGAACAGACAGATGGATTTCAATTAACTGACAAGGAAGACATGGTTTACCGATTGAAGAAAGATCTATATGGAATCAAGCAATCCCACAGAGCCTGGTATGCTAGACTGGACAAATACCTATTAAAGCTTGGATTCAATAAATTTACTACTGACAAAAACTTGTATTTCAAATTGGATCATGACAAAGAGTTAATTATTGAGGTCTTTGTTGATGACACTATTTTTGGAGGAGATGACAATTTATGTATGAGGTTTGTTGATGAAATGAAGAATGAATTTGAGATGAGTATGATTGGAGAGATGAAGTTCTTTTTGGGATTGCAAGTTACTCAGTTAGACAAGGGGGTCTTCATTTCTCAGTCCAATATATGTGAGAGAACTGTTGAAGAAGTCTGGCATGAATGATTCAAAACCTATTGGTACTCCCATGGTAACTGGATGTAAGTTGACACAGAATGATGATTCTCCTAAGGAAAATCAAACAAGATACAAATCAATGATTGGTGGATTGCTCTATTTAACTTAGACTAGACCAGACATTATGAATGTTTTGTGTATGGTTGCTAGATTTCAGGCTGATCCAAAAGAGTCTCATGTGACTTCTATTAAGAGAATCTTCAGGTATCTGAAAGGAATAGTTGATTTTGGTCTTTGGTATCCTAAGGATGATGATCTTACTTTGAATGCATACACTGATGTGGATTGGGTAGGAGATTTAGATGACAGGAAGAGTACTAGTGGTTGTGCCTTATTCCTAGGGAAGAAATTGGTGTCTTGGTTGAGCAAAAAGCATAATTCCATTTCTCTATCTACTATTGAAGCAGAGTTTATTGTTGTTGCAAACAACTGTACTCAAGTGATGTAGATGAAACAAATGATGAAAGATATCAAAGTATTATATGATGAACCTATTGCCATATATTGTGACAACTCAAGTGCAATAAACATATCAAAGAATCAAGTGCTACACTCTAAGACCAAGCATATATCAATCAAGTTTCACTTTTTGAGGGAAAAAGTAAGTGAGAAAGAAGTCAGACTGGAGTATGTACCTACCAAAGAGCAGATTGCAGATATTTTCACCAAGCCGTTTCCAAAGGATACTTTTGAGTATCTTAGAGGGATGCTAGGGGTGATTACCCCTCCTAGTATAAACTAAAGATGCATTTGTTTGCATCAATCTATGTGCTTCATAGATATTTCCTTATTTGGATTGATGTTTCCATGGCTACTACTCAGAGGGAGTAGTCAGATGTGCAGATATGTGGCTCAGATCTTGTATTTGGGAAGATAATGCTTATCTTTTCCATTGATGTCAAAGGGGGAGAAGAGTCATGTGAAAAACTGTTGCTTACCTAGAGTGAAGAGACTTGTGGGGAGAAGATCATGTAGAAGAGGTCAAGGAAGAAGAGTCAAAATATAAGGAGTAAGTGTTGATTGAGAGTTGGGTTCATGTTGTTTTTCACATCATGTGTTTCCATCAATGCCAAAGGGGGAGATTGTTGGATGTTGTGATTGTGTTGTTGATATGTGGTTGTCATTGATGTCAACACTATTAGGATCTGATGTATTGAAGGTTGTATATGTCGAGGATATTGAGAAAATTGTAAAAGAAAGTATTATAGGTTCCCAGTGGAACTGTGAAGGTCATGAAGGTGTCTTGTTCTGTACATTGAAGATCAACTGTTGTGGACTAAAGGGTTTTCTGCTGAGTGTATCTAGTCCATCCACTAGAATTTTTAGAAGTCCACATGAAGATTTGTTCAAGTTATGAAGATCTATGTTCTGGTAGTATTTATGTGGGTTTTTTCAGTGTTCCTAATTAAAGTTGGTATAATTCTAGTAATTCTAGTTGTTGTGGATGTTTCTCTATTGTTTCTTGTTGCTAATGGTTTTTAATAGATCATGCTCTATCTTTGTGGTACGTTTGTGTTGATCAGTGTGCTCGTTGTTGAAGATTTTTCTCGATATGTTCAGTTTTTGTGTTCTTGGCCGACATGGTGGTTGTGGCGTGTTACAGATCCTTAAAGATTTAATTTTGAATGTTTGGAATGCTAAAGGATATTTTTTTGGGTCACATCATGGTATTGGCTGATAGTGTTTGATGCACATTGAAAATTTATTTGTAAATTTGGGCCGACATTGAAAATATGTTTAATATTTTTGGTCGACTATGTTGTTGATGTAATTCCATGTTGTGGATATATAAGAGAGATTGTTTAAGAAAAGTTAGTGTGTGTATAAGAGTGAATGTATGCCAAAGAAAGTACAGATGTGTGAATAGTGTCCAAATCATTTGATTGCAAAGCAGAGTGAGAAGAAGTTTGAGTGAAGTGTGAAGAAGGTTTTTTATGCTTAACTGAAACTATAATTAGGCTTTTGAAGAAGCTATTTTATTCTTTGAACCAATGCAACAAGTACATTGCTTCAAAGAGGGGCAAAGTGTAGACATGCAAAATTAACATTATGCATTCAATTAGGCATGTTCATCAAGTAAACCAGGTTTCACATTCATCCACTCATCAAATTAATCAAGTTCACCTTCATCCCTTCATCAGGTAAATTAAACTTACTAAGTTCATTCCTAAGGTTGTCCATTTGAATTAAATAAATCAAGCATCATCCCTCTAATTAAATAAATCAAACATTCATTAAATTGAAATCCAAATGCATATTCCATCCTTTCCTGATTTAAATAAATCAAATATTTAAGTCATAAAATTCAAAATCATCCTTATCATCATTAATCTAATCTAATCCTAATTAGCCTAACCTAACCACCCATCACATCCTTTAGATAATCCCACTTGCACAAATAAATCAATTTATTGATTTATTAAATCCAACATTTTCCATCAACATGGCATCTTTGGGGAATATTCCCTCAAGTTTGAATTCAAAATCAAGTGGACATGTACATCCAACAAGTCATTTATGAGCTCTTACATGAATCTTACATGTCCCTTGCACAAGTCAAACTCATCATTTATTTCACAAATTTGAATTTGAAACTCTCTCTCTTGGGCACATTTCCCAAATCTTGCA